>JAMWET010000197.1:360000-452500 GCA_024036415.1 Prochilodus magdalenae
GGCCAAATTAGCATGTCAATATGGTGCGGAGCTGATGAAATTTGTCTGGTGTGTTTTGTCCACGGGCACAATGTGGCTTTGTTACTTATCAGCTAACAGAGTGCCCTATCGGTGCACCTCACAGCTGCGTCACAGACAGATCGGGGACTGTGGATTTTGGGCAGGGTGGTGTTTTCATTCGAAAGACAAGTGACAAATAAAACACTGCACCACTTCATGGAGACAAACAGCGGGGAATTATTTTTCACTTGTGACAGATGCTCTTATTTAGATTGACTTATGGTATAACAGGTAGGCCAAGGTCACATTAGGACCGCGTTAGAACCCTGGTTCAGGGTAGGGAGCTTACCCAGGTAGGGGATTAAAATCCAGCCCACAGCGTGGGATGTTTCTTCTCTCTAGTTATGAGTGCTGGGCAGGGGTTGCCAGGTAGTGCACTTATGCTTATATATGTCTGTGTATTTTTCTCTCTAGGTATCAGCACTGGCCTTTATTCGGGCTGTGTCTGAGCTCATGGCGAGTTTTAGACTCTAACCTTCCTGTACTAGCTGGGAAACGTTATCCGATGGAACACTAAGCGCGGTTGTCAATCGCTCTGGATAAGAGTGTCTGCTAAATGCCTTAAATGTAAATGAGGCGTTACCTACTACACTACACCAACTATGATTTTTCTAGCCCTGCTCAAAATCATTCAGAGTTCAATCAGTTCAGACTTTTTAACAGTAATGGTGAAGAGAACCAGAGGTCACGAGGTCTACAACACAAAAATAACAACGCAATTTATTTACCGCCCAATCTGACCAGTAAACACGTCCTGTGTGTTTTACTGTGTAATCCTAATAATGGTAACGTGGGGCTACTTTATCTTACCTAGGTTGCATGTGCCCAACTTGAAAACCTGTTTTAGGCCCAAATTTGACCCCAAGACTATTTTTATAAACCATTAGACCATTATTTGCACTTTAATGACCTTTTCTCCTCTATAGGAATGAGCACTGGGCTGTGTATTAATCTCTAGGTACCAGCACTGGCCCTTGTTCGGGCAGTGTGTGAGCTCATGGTGAGTTTTGGGCTCTAAACTTCCTGTACTAGCTGGAATATTATCCAACGGAACACTAAGCACTGCTGTAAGTCGCTCTGGATAAGAGTGTCTGCTAAATGCCTTAAATGTAAATGTAAATGTAAGTCTCAGGCAACGTATTCATAACCATTAGGTGTAATAATTATTCAAAATGATTAAATTATTAAAAAATCAGTTAAAACCTTAAAAAAATTAAAACATAAGAACAATATCAAAATCAAAACATGTACAAAAGATAAAACACAATAGAAAACGATACTTTAAATTGACTTTATGCAAATGTGTACATCTATTCCATGAGAAAAGCAAACATTACATTACTTATTGTTCTTTTTTTAATTTTATAATAACTGTATGTAATGTAACCTACTTTATCCATGTGAAATTCATGCTGAATCAAGAACATCCAGACCATCACTTTTCCAATGTACAATAACCTGACAAATAACCTTAACAAATCCTAAAAATCTGATATTGTAAATGTACATCATTGTTGTCATAGTAGCATCAGTGTAATTAACAGTGCCCTTGTGTTTGGCCCAATTGGACATAAGTTGGTGCTTCTGATTTGGACAGCAGTTGGGAAACACTGGAGGCACTTGTAGGACCCCTCTCTTCTAAAGCCGGGCCCATTGACAGTGGCTGAGCCAGACAAGCCCTGAGGGTCCGTTGGGGTTTGGCATGTGCCAGTCTCTGTTCTAGTGGGCTCTCACAGGCTTGGCATACACTGGCTCCAGAAGGTGGAAGGGCAAGAGAGTGAACAGAGCTGCCAGGAACACCACACTCACTATAGACAGCAGCACGTAGCGGCCAATAAAGAATGTGTCCACTATCTGAAACAAAGCAGAGGGAAGCGTTACACATTTAGAGATGTACTGCCTGAATAGCCTTACTGTTAGAACACCGCTAGATATCCTTATTGAGAAAGAGGGGAGCAGATCAGGTTTGTCCACTAGAGGTCAGCAGAACTCCTTCATGAAGAGCAGGGAGCAACGAGACGGACTCTTGTAACCCTGTAAAACTCTTAAGACATTGTATAACCTTTGTAAAAGCAGATACACTCAGATTTAATGGAAGTGTGTTTTATTTCAAAGTATGATCATCACATTCATCTTAAGCTGAACAATTTTGAGAATCGTAAGCTGTGGAGACACTCCAATTATCATGCATATCATTCCTTTTTAACTGAATACATCATTTGTAGCTTAAAAATCTGAAAGTAGAATTGAAATTTTAACATGAATTCAGGTACAATTGAACATGAACATCTTAATATTTGATACTGCTGCAATAAAGTGGACTCGTAAGTAGATCAATTTCACTTGCAAGTAAGGAATAGCACTTTGGTTTTTAACATGGCACATGGAAATGGTCTGCAGCCACAAGAAGACTGACTGCCTGCATGCTTCATTTCCAGGTCGGGATAATGTGTCCTGTTTATCTGAAATCGAGAAGCGTAAAGTGTGTTGAAACAAGTAATCAGTGATTGTGCAACACTACTGCTATCTGTTTTCTTCTTCTTCTTCTTCTTCCTCTTTTACTTCTCGGTGCTAACTTCTTTCTCCACCAAGTAGTGCTGCAGTTTTCAAGGTACCGTTCCAACTCTGTTTGGTCTGATCAGGAACGCTGTGCTTGTATACTTTCCCATTAAGAATGAATGCCAATGCCAATTTCCAAGTAAACACCATTTCATATACACCACCTCAGGGCATACCCCTGATCACGAATGCAATGTTGGGCTAGCCTGCACGCGTCTGTTTGTCTTTTTTTCCCATCCCTCTTTTCACCCATAGAGTCCTATTCATTTTCACAACCATTTAAACCCTATTGTTTCCTTGGACCTACAGCCACTGAACTGCATGTGCTCACTCAGGACAGATCCCAAAACTCAAAAGACATACTGACAGTTGCTCCTCTATGTGCCGTTTATGTATCCCTCGTTCCTCCCATAGAGTCCCATTCCTTTTTAGCAAAACCTTAAAATCCGGCTAGCAACAAGCTTAAGCTCCACAATCACTCTATGCTTCCTTAATGAATGCACTTTTCTAATTTCAACTTCCTTCCTTTTGTTTATTTAACATGACACTACTGGCTTTTTTCATCTGTTACAATATCAGTTATCAATATCACATACATATTGTGTATTTGCAATGGAAATTTCACAGTACAATACATACTGTAGTTTTTGAATCATCATACAATATGTTTTTGATACTTATAATTATTTTCCGCTCAATATTAGTAGCCATTCCCAGTACAGAGAAGTATAGCCGAAGTATAGTAGCCATTCTCAGTACATAGCATGAAATCTAACCATATTCAATACACAGAGAGGATCATCCCAGCGCCCCTGTATGGAAAATGATAATATGTGTGACACCCTAATATTGTGTATCGTGAACACTTCCTGAAGGCCATATCACCCATCTCTACAACAAAGCTTTATATGCCCGGAATCTTCCGCCTTGCCTTGCTGAAATAAAGCTTTACACGGCGAAGAGATGAATACTAAGGGCAACAGGCGTCCCTGAAGGCCCGGGCTAATGTATGTGGGCCTGATCACAGGAAAGCTACCTTAAGAACAGTGTCAGGGAAAAAGAGGTGTGAGAATGAAACAGTGACTGTTTGTGCGAGACGGTTGGAGTGAGGGAAAGAGAGAAAAAGAGGGAGCGAGTCCGTGTGTGCTTCGTGTGAAAGAGAGGCGAGAGAGAATGGGGGAGGGCGTCGTCTCCAGTGAATGCAGTGTTCTCTCGTTTAACGCATCTCACTTTCTAATTTGCCAATTAGCCGGCTAGCGAAGCAAAGAGCGGAGGCCATGTTTTATTAATGCGGCGTTGAGTGCGCCATGCCCAGCTCCTGTTTGGGGCCAGCCTAATTGGCACTGTGATATGTTTTTGTACAACAGCAAGGGCTTAGCCATTTCTTATACAGCAGACGGCCACTTATCAGGAGAAGCAGACGATCTGCTCGAACTTACTGCAGCCAACAGAAACTGGGCTGGCTTCAGTGAGCCTAGCTCTGCGTACCTAAAACGCCCTGCTCTGCAATAAAGAACCAGTCTAAGAAGCATGTTACACTGACTGAGATCTGAATGAATCTGTTTGAAGTCCATCACTTGCCTAGCTCTGAAGCTTTTGAGGCATCTCGTTCTGTTCTTTTGACAATGGGAGTACATAAACATCACAGTAACGATGAGGAACCCAGGAAAAAAAACCTGACCCAAATCAGCCTCACCACAGCAAAGTACCCTGTGGATCTTACAGTACGGGCTAACGCTCAGTGATGAATTACAAATGAGCCGGCGCAACTGCGTGCTGAGACCCCATTGGCTGCACTAAAAAGGAGTCATGTTGTTTAGGCCTTGTGAATTTTTTCAAAGCTTTACAACACTTTTTTTTCTTTCCAGTTAACAATATTCCGCTGTGTTTTCCATTCTAATCTCAGGCTGAAAGGCTGAAAGGTAAACTGTGTGGTTTGTATATGTGTGTGTGCGTTTGGCAGTGAGGTGCAGTGGTTTTGGCAGAAGCACACCGGGGGGAAAATGCTGCTGTGTGTTTGTGCTACTCTGCTGCTGCAGAGAGATAAACCACACCAGGTCTTTTGTGTATAACACACACACACACACACACACTTTACAATGCAAGCAGCATGACAATTAGAGAACCTTCAACACTTCAGACCATGTTTGATAAAATTCTACATTTTCACCGTTCAAAGAAGCATTGTGTTGAACATCAGAAGGCTGGCACTGGCTGGTTTTGTGGATATGAAGAGTGTAATACCGTTTCCAATGTGGTTTACATCCCTGCAAATATTGTGGACAAATCTGGAATCAGGTTATCTTGCGTTTGTGTGCTATTGCCCCAGCATTGCCCAGCAATGCCCAGCAATACTATAGCACTACGTACAGGGGACAAGTGTCCTGCATCTGTATAATACTATAGCACTGCGTACGGGGGACAAGTGTCCTGCATCCATGTAATACTATAGCACTGCATATGGGGGACAAGTGTCCTGCATCCATGTAATACTAAAGCATTGCATATGGGGGGACAAGTGTCCTGCATCTGTGTAATACTAAAGCATTGCACATGGGGGACAAGTGTCCCGCATCCGTATAATACTATAGCACTGCGTACGGGGGACAAGTGTCCTGCATCCATGTAATACCAAAGCATTGCATATGGGGGGACAAGTGTCCTGCATCTGTGTAATACCAAAGCATTGCATATGGGGGGACAAGTGTCCCGTCCGTGTAATGCTATAGCACTGCGTAAGGGGGACAAGTGTCCCACATCCATGTAATACTAAAGCATTGCATTTGGGGGACAAGTGTTCTGCATCTATGCAATACTATATCACTGCATACGGGGGACAAGTGTCCTGCATCCGTGTAATACTAAAGCATTGCATATGGGGGACAAGTGTCCCGCATCCATATAATACTATAGCACTGTGTACGGGGGACAAGTGTCCCGCATCCATGTAATACTACAGCATTTTGTTTGGGGGACAAGTGTCCCGCATCCATGTAATACTACAGCATTTTGTTTGGGGGACAAGTGTCCCGCATCCATGTAATACTACAGCATTTTGTTTGGGGGACAAGTGTCCCGCATCCATGTAATACTACAGCATTTTGTTTGGGGGACAAGTGTCCCGCATCCATGTAATACTACAGCATTTTGTTTGGGGGACAAGTGTCCCGCATCCATATAATACTATAGCACTGTGTACGGGGGACAAGTGTCCCGCATCCATGTAATACTACAGCATTTTGTTTGGGGGACAAGTGTTCAGCGTCCATGTAATACTAAAGCGCTGCGTACGTTGGGTACAGTATCCTAAAACCACTCTGAACTAAAGGTACTGGAACAGGTGTTGAAGTGCATGAACTGGCTCGTCTTGATCTTGTCATCATTTTGCCTCGGCCATTTGGACTTGGAAAATGTTCTCGAGTGTGCTGCCTCTGGGAACTGAATCTGTCACTACTGAACATAAGCAACATTCAACCTTCAGTCGCTGCACTACGTGTTTATAGACAATAAAATAAAAACAGTTTGCTGTCGTTACTGTTTAACTATTATATGTTTGCAGATGTTCACTGGGTCTAGTTTCAAAGATCCTACCAACAACATCATTAACAAGAAGTCTGGGCAGCAGTGCTACATCTTCATCCTTTCATGTTGAACTGATGGAAGACTCAATGCTACTGTGACTCACTATAACCTCTTGAGGTACAAAGTGGTATTACACGACAGGACAGTAGATATCTCTGCAACATGATACATAAACGCTTTCGGTTATTTTCAGTTTAAAAGTTGTGCTTAAAAGAAGACCGGTTCAGACCTGGTCATACTCTTCTACTGAATCCGATCAAACTACAGGCACAGGTTTGGTATTATCTCATAGAAGTTATCTAAAGAATTAATTTTATGTTTTGTATGTGTCTATGTATTGACAATTAGTGTATGATTGGTGGGACAGTTCTTATGGAAAAATGTTGTTTAATGGGCTGATAAGACTGTCATCATAGTCTTCTAGCGGCAGTTGGTGTTCATGGTCTATACTGTGCTAAACTACAGTACTTACCGTGGTCAGATTCATTCAGACTTTCAGGTCTGTTCCTCACTGTCACTCTCACAGATATTAGTTATCCTATTCAATACTGCATATTATTTACATTAATATTATTATTATTATTTTGCTTGTCTTGCTATCTGGTGTTGACCTGAGGAGGACAGATTCCCTTTTTGAGTCTTGGTTCCTCTGTAGGTTTCTTCCTCTTGCTCCGAGGGAGTTTCTCCTTGCCACTTGTCAATAGGGTCTTGGACCCGGATTCTTTGTACAGCTGCTTTGTGACAATCTGTTATGGGTTTTGACTTAACCTCACTTGACTAATCACAAACACTCAATCACATTGTGCTGTCTGAACGAACTCATGTACAATGTGATGAGTTTTTGTATACTGGACAAGATTCCTTAATTTCTACTGATATCTGATCCACATTTTCCTGCTGGTTTCATCCTGATGCTGTTACCTGGTAATTAAACTGTGTCGTTGCTATTAGAGACCATTAAACAACTTGAGTAGAGGTGAGAAGATCTAACCAAGTACACTACTTAAGTACACTGGGGGCAGAGGTGGGCTGGAGGTTAGAGAACCAGCCTTGTAACCAGAGGGTTGCCGGTTCAAAGGAAAGGTAGTCTGACAGTAATGACTGAAGTGCCCTTGAGCAAGGCACCTAAGCCCTAAAATGCTCCCACCACCCTGGGCAAGTGTACTCACTGCCCCCTAGTGTGTGTGTTCACTAGTATGTGTGTAATTTCTCTGTGTGCAAAATCGCAAATGCCAGAAAATGGCCCTTTTTACTCAGGGAATGATTGGCCTTTCCTGTAGTGCAATAGAACATAATCCATTTAACTTCTATCAGCAAAAACCATTCGATTCCTTTCCTTATCCGAGAACAAGCATCAGCTTCCTTAAAAAGTACATGCAACTACATGGTTTATGTACATGATTTTAATACATGGACCTGAGCAATATAGCATGTTTCTGTGTAGTATAAAAGTCTAGGTTCTACACTTTATATCAATAAAATTCATGACACACTATGTTCTGTTCTATGCCATTAATTTGAAAGGTTAAATAAAAGGTTTTAATGGGAAGTATAAAAGAGAGGCCTTATAAACAGCACTGACCTGTGTTTCTTTTACAGGAGAAGGGACTTCAGGAGCTCGTGGGAATAAGACAAGGATCAGGGTGATGGTTAAAGCCAGAAGTACAATGGGGATAATCAACAGCCTGATGAAAAATATACAGTAAAATAAAGTTTCATTGTTATTATTTTTTAAATGCACACAAATTCACACAAACATGAATGCCAGCATGGCTGCATCACTAGCCACACAGTGAAAGGACAAGTTTAAAGAAGCGTAAAAGTTCATTTGCAGAAGTAGACTGTACTTCAATGACCTTCATAGCGTAAAATTAGCTCCCAAATTAACAGCATGGCACCTACTACTCACACTCCTCTAGGTAGGAGGTGAACAATTAAGACCTGAATGCCTCCAGTGACCAGAAATGTGAGACAAGTGTTAAATCTACTACTACACTTATCTAATACTACATTACTTATTAACATATTAAGTTGGAAATGTAGACACTGACTATATACTGATATACTGTATGTATGTGTCCATGGCCACAACAATCTATTGCCTATCGTCATTTATTGTCTTTATCCATATTTAATATCCCCTCATGTTAGTTGTCAGTATATCAGAACACAGGTCATTTACATTAATTAGCCATAACATTCAAATCACTTTATCAGTTGTACTTACCATACAGGAGCATCTTGTAGTTCCATCTGTTTCTCTGTGTACTTTATTACCCTGTTTTTAAATAACCAGGACCCCCACAGGACCACCACAGAGCAGGTATCATATGGGCACTGACATGGTGCTGGTGTGTTAGTGTCTGTGTGGTGCTGGTGTGAGTGGATCAGACACAGCACTGCTGCTGGAGTGTTTAAACACTGTGTCCACTCACTGTCCACTCTATTAGACACTCCTACCTTGCTGGTCCACCTTGTAGATGTACTGCACAGTTTGTGTTGGTCAGGCTCTAGTCCTTCTTTAGTGGGCACAGGATGCTGCCCACAGGATGCTGCCCACAGGATGCTGCCCACAGGATGCTGCCCACTAGCTGTTGGCTAGTTAGCTTTGGTTGTTGGTCTATTGTCAGTACAGCAGTAACACTGAGGTGGCACTGCTATATCTGATCCACTCACACCAGCACAACACACACTAACATGCAGTGAATGATCCACAATCCAATAATATCTTCACTGTGGTGGTCCCGGGGGGTCCTGACCATTGAAGAACAGGGTAATAAAGTATACAGAGAAACAGATGGACTACAATCTGTAACTGTAGAACTACAGAGTGCACCTGTGTGGTGTGAGGAGCTGATGAAATGGACTGTAGACACCAAGAGGTGGTTTGAATGTTATGGCTGATCAGTGTAGTTCTATCGGCTATAGTACAGTGTATTATTCGTTACAGTTACTCACTTTGTTGGAGCAGAGGCGCGAGACAGAAGCAGGCTGAGAACCAGAGTCACGATCCATATGAGTGCAATGAGGAAAACTCCGGTACCGACACCCAGCACTGCACCAGCCATTCCTCACCTCGGCTTTTCTCCTGCTACATAAACGAAGGTATTCACCAAATACTGTTCAAGCAGGTCTTATTTTGTTGCTTTGCTTAAACTGTAATCTGCTGGGAAACAGAAGTAAACACAACAGATAGCAGGAATTGCTAGCTGATCAACACTGAATAAAAACCGCGAGAACTACGAGTTAGCTAACCAACTCACTAAATTATCCAGCCCGGCTTCTGTCTGCCCGTCTCGTTTATTTTTAACTAAGTTGACTTGGTTTGTCTGTATGAAATCATATTTCTACGAGCCGAAGCAAAACAAATCCATCATAACTGTTTCTCCCTGGATACAAAACGGCGTCAGCACTACTTCCTGTGTTACACAAACAGCCAATCAGAGCTGTTGTTACTCACATGAACAGGATGCTGGGAGATGTAGTCCACTTCTCAAGCTCGGGGTAACGGAGATGCTTGTTTTGCAGTAATATAGAGTTTTCTTTTTGCTTCCGCTGTGCATTTAGGGTTTGTTGAGCATATCTAGCAATTATCAAATCGGATTTATTTAACCCACGTTTAAACAGTGCTAATCATCTTACACTTAAAGTGAAAGACTTTAACGAGATCTCTGAAACAGTGTGGGACAAATGGACTACACTATAAAAAGTTTATAGTGTTGCTTCAGGAATCCATTTAAGGATCTTTTACAAAGTTGCTTCTTACAGTTTACTGCAGAAGAAAGTAATGAAGTTTTAAAAAATTAGGAATATGATTCAGATTTATGCTAGACATATATATATATATATATATATAGAGAGAGAGAGAGAGAGAGAGAGAGAGAGAGAGCAGTATAACACATAACCATATGTATCATAGGGTATGTGTCCCAATTGTGCACTTAATACTAATACTAACTAGGTTTTTGAGTATGTAGTATTTAGTACAAGCTAAAACTCTGTGGCCACCTGTATAAAGATTATAAAAGGGGCTACTTATCATATATCATGTTTAATATACATGTCCTACATTAGCCTGTACATTATTATAGACACTATAGTATAAAATATTATGTTTGCATTGTACAGCACTATAATAGCCTATATGTAATATAGACCTCATGTTGTCTTTTGTTATATACACCATATTATTTATTATTATATTGGTATTGTACACACTATACCAATACACTATATTAACCTATATATAGACACTATATTATATGCTAGTACTGTACAGCACATTGGCCTATATATCATTATAGACCTTAGGTTATATATTATTACAGACACTATATTATATATTGTTATATTAGTATTGTACAGCAATATAATGGTCTGTATGTTATTACAGAAACTATACTATATGCTGTTATGTACAGCACATTAGTCTATATATCATATATGCCAATATATATATATACAGTATTATTATATTAGTATTGTACAGCAATATAATACCCTATATGTTATTACAGATACTATACTGTTATATATGCTGTTATGTACAGCACATTAGTCTATATATCATATATCATATATGTCAATATATCTACAGTGTATAATAATATATTTGTATATTTTTATAGACAGTATATTTTTATAGACAGTATTTTATATAATATTTTGCTAGTATTGTACAGCACATTATCATATATATAATTATAGACACTATATTATATAATATAGACCGTATGTTACATTTTATCATAGACTGTATATTGTATAAGTACTGTGACAGCACTGTAGTCGGCTTCAGTGTCATATGGCATCGGTGCTGATATTGATTTGTCAGGGTAAGAGGATCAGTCGCAGGGCTGCCTGCTTCTTTCTCGGTCTCGTCACTGTCACATTTTCACCTCGCGCCGACAGGGGGCCAGCGGACTCCACACGGCGGAGCGGCGCGAGACTGGTCTGAGCGCTTTCGGTACGGCACTGAGAAAGGAACCGCGGAGGTGCAGCAAAGGGGGTACGGGAGACAGAAAGAGAGAGAGAGAGAAAGAGAGAGAGGGAGGGAGAGAGGAGGAGGAGGAGAAGGAGGAGGAGGGGGGTGGTGGGCGGGGTCTTACATGGCAGACGTCACTACTTGTGTAGGGGAGTATAGGCTGTGTTGTCAGCCTGGTGTCAGTCTGATGAAGATTGGCATTCAGGTAAGCTGTCATTCATTTTCAATGTCAGAGCGCAGAAGCTAACACTCCAGCATCTCTTTTTTTTCTCTCCCTCTCTCTCTCTCCCTCTCCCCCTCTCATTACAAAAGGCAGGACATTATTCATACAGACAGGGCCATGGACGAGGGAGAGCAGGGGCGAGAGAGAGAGAGAGGGAGAGAGAGAGGGAAGGAGAGAGAGACAGAGAGAGAGCGAGACAGAGAGAGAGGGAAGGAAGGAGAGAGGGGTGAGAGAGCAGAAGAGAGGAAGAGAGCTGGAGGGAGGGAGTGAGGGAGGCAGAGAGGGGAGGAGGGAGAGAACGAGTGTGCGATAGAAGGAAGAGAGGAAAGAGGGAAACGAGGGGAAGATGCGATGTTCGGAGCGCGTTAGGATTCCTGGATGTTGTTGTTTTGCTAATTCTCCGTGCTGTCTAAAACAGTCAGGTGGTGAAAAGGTCTATATTGGTCTGTTAGCGACACGAGGCTGTCATTACTAACACACGGTGACATCTACCAGAGGGCTTTGAATACTTTTATTATTTGTCTCAGTTCTTTTTTTGTCCTTCGTTTCAGTCACCGAAGTGTCTTGCTGTCGAGTCTCACTGTGAGAGTGTTTTGAAGGTAGGCTAGTTTGTTAGCTAGCTAACAGTTTTAGCACCAAGTTGCCCGTTTGTCTTTGCTTTATGTGTGTTTTCTGACTACCTTTCCTTGGTCTAAGGGGGATACTTCGTCCAGGGGTAATAATATGTGGTGATATCTGGTGAAAAAATAGCGCTTTTACCTCATATTTTTCTTTATTCGTGCCTTTTAGCGAATGTCTAACTTTTTTATTAGCCACTGCTAGTAAATAACACCATAACCGGGCTGGTGGAGTGGAAATGCACCCAAACGAAAGTGTCCATTTAAGCTCTGTCTCTGTTATATTTCTTTTTTATTTATTAACTGTTTATTTCACAAAGAAAATATTGATTTAATGTGCTTTATTTTTCTTTGAGACTCCTGAAAGCTGATTTACAGTAGACTTTGGGCTTTCTATTGACCGTATAATGTATATGTGCTGCTGTTCATATTTGTCTCTTCGTTATTCCTGGTTTGGGCTCAATAGTAATTGGGGGAATTGTATTAACTGCATATGAATGGTTTCCATGTCTGTGTGGAAAAGGGCAGAACTGGTGGATGAGACCACCTGTCCTGATTCAGTAGGAAAGTTAATGAAACGTACACTGTACTACATTAAAACACTGAAACAAAACACTGATTATGTGCTTGGTGTACAATTAATTACTTAAAAGACATTCAATGTGTAAAAAGATGTGTGAAAAGTAGAGCTGGACGATTTAGGAAAATACCTAATTGTGATTTATCTGTTTAATATTGCAGCTGGAATTAAAATTGCATTCATTTTATGTAAACTGTTCAGTTTAGACCTGTGGTTATGGTCAATAAGACCGGAGGAACACACACCTTTTCTGGCTTGGGAATTGAACGTTGAACAAGCCAGACTGCCAGTCGGACATGGATGTAAGTCTACGAGTATTATTTTAATAAAGAAGTAATTGTTTCTGATTGGATTAACTAACCTACAGGCAGGTTAAAAGCTCTAATTCTGTTGCTTTTATAATGTATAATTAAAATTCTTGCAATTTGGAATCTGCAATCCCTTAAATTGCGATTTCTGTATAAAAACAGGCTTGTAAAAATCCACAATTTGTAAACCATAAAGGTTTGTTTTGGTTATATGCGTCATCGCTCTCCCAAGAAAAACAAGTATCTCTATAATGGTAACTTCCAAACAGGGCGAAAACATTCCCTACTTTTAATGTAAGGTAATGTTATATGGTTTGATACCAAGCGACTCTGGAAGAGCAGCTCTTTGTACTAGTCCAATCATGAATTTTGCGCACATTATAAAAGACGAGCTTAAGAAAAGCAGAGAAACTGGACATGCTTTTCTGTGAACAGTGACAATATGATATGATGTAAGACCTATATGTGATTATGTGATTGGTAATTACCACCAGTAGTCTAAATTAGCACGTTAGCCAGACGTCTACAGATGTGCTAGGTTTATTGAATGCATTGGACATAGAGATTTTAAACTGCCCTTGCCTCAAAGTATACATACTTGTGACACAGCACAGCATCAGTTCATGAGCTTCAGTTCATCATTTCTAATAATCACAGGAAAAGTCTTATCTTACTCTCGTCCACATGTACCTAACATGTTTTTGTATTTCGGCTGCATCAAAGCATTTGGCAGCCGTGCCATATAAAAGCTATTACAGACACGTAATTCTCTGTTACTGACATGGGGATTGCACAGCGCACGTAACCATGAGTGAGTTTTTCCCATGCCATTCAGGATGAGTCCATGCCTTCTGACTGTCAGAAAAGCTGGATGAGGAATTTCTCACCACGAGTGTGTGTGTATGTGTGTCTGCGCGACTGTATGTCCCTTTGTCCTCTCAAAGGCAAGCCTCTGATTATCAGGTATTGTGTTTCAGTGGTCTGGGCTGTCGTGAGTATTGGGATATTTTGGGTGGTGGTGGTGGTGGTGGGGTGGGGTAGGGTGGTGGGAGGTAGTTGCTGTTCAGTGCCAATTTAAATGCTGAGATGCCTGCTGTGATTTTAATTGATGATACGTGTCATGGGACCAGCCACCCTTGGGCAAAACTGCAAATATACATATGTGTGTGTGTATGGATGATATTATTTATATATTTATGTGTATGTATATATATATATATATATATATGTATATCATCCAAGTTTATTTGCATATTCTCATTGCCTGTGAGCAAATTGCAAGCTGAGGTGCGGTCCTGCAGCTTTTCGCTCTAATCACTAATAAACTGATTCGGTCTTCCCTTGATGAGGGCCGTAAACAGACTGGAAACAGCATATGTTAAAAGCCAATTTGCGCACTTATGCACGGCCATAAAGCTATTTAGAAAATTGAGCTCGGCCTTAGTGTTTGTCATTTTCTTGTTGACGCCTCTCTGTTCGAATGCTTTATCTTCTAAAAGATATTGCCAGGATCTTTTAGTGTCTGTAGGACTAATAGCTTATTTTATGGAACTTTTGTGGCCGATGTTTTGTCGTTTTTTCAGATTCTCTATGAATTTGAAGGAGGAAAAAAAGAAAAAAGGATGCATCAAATCAGAATTATTCATCAGCTCGCAGTCTTCTGGGTGTTGCGGTTTAGAAAGTCAAGGTCTTGTGTGAGTTTGTGAAGTGGATGTGAGGATTTGCACATGGCTGTACCTTATAGCACATCTCTAGATGATTCGGATGCATGGAGGCAGCGCTGTGCTGGTACCAGCCCGGTCCACTAAGCCCTGCTGATCCCAATGGCTCTCTGAGGAGTGCGGGCCTGCTATTGCTGCGTGTCCAAACGACCTCGCCGTACTTTTCCTCCCCTTTCCTTCGCTCAGCCTCTTGGCTGCTTGGCATAACAGTCCAGTTCCTCCCCAGGGGCGCTGGAGGTACAGGAAGATTTGCCTGATTTATGCTCCAGGAACCAGCGGCTGGAGGTATTTAACGATCACCTATACCGCTCACATCACAGGCCGCGCCACGTGCGCTGTCCCCTGTGTGTACAGGGACGAAAGGACGATATGCCATGAAAATGCATTAGAAGAACAAGGGGATATTATTTCTAGCATCTGTGAAGGACAACAGCAGACTGGTTTCACAGTGTTGGTAATGCAGGTCTAATAGAAATAGCAAGATCAAGTTAAACAGATGAAAAAAAAACGATTACAGACAGATAGACTGCAGTTACTTTGTCTTCAGAGTTTGGGGCTTATAAATATTAGTAATCACAGTATTAGCATGTAGGAACAAAAATAAAAAGTTGGAATCAACAACAACAACAACGATAATAATAATCATCATCATTTTTCCAGATCAAATTGCATAAAACCTCATTTATGAAAAAGAAATAATTACTACATAAAGATCAAAAGCTGATTCAAATTAGCAAGGGCTTATTATTAATTCTGAATTTAAAAACCTTTAACGAGGCTGTAAACGTCAGAGCGTCTTTGTTCTTATCTCTGGTGGAATGCCGCTAATCCAAATAAATGAACACTGCCTTGCTGAGAGGAACAGGCCCTGCCTGTGAATCCTGCATTTATTATACTTTCCAGCAGTTGCTGAGCAGGCGAAGGTTAAAAATATTTGATTCAAATTCATCTGGAGATCAAAGGGCAGAAAATACCACCCAAGACCATCTTTTTTTTTTGTTCCTCCTCAAAATATATACATATACATGGGAATATTAGAACTTCTCAGTTTCCATTTAAAAAAATAGCTGAGGGTATGAAAGACTTTGAAGGAAGACTTTGAGAAGCAGGTTCTGCTGAACGTTTCCTCAATTAGACTGGATGTGTGGAGAGTAAGTCTCACGTATTCTACACATTTCTAACATTTGTGCAATATGGAGATGGCGGTAGACATACTGTATGCTGCTGTTTCTTCTGTTTCGTGCTTCTATATGAACCCCATACGGAGAAGTGGTTAGGAATTAGTTTCATGTACTCGGGCACATGTATTTTAGATACATTTTCAGTGAGTTGGAAGCATTTTCAAATGTAAATGCTTTTATTTGTACTGTATTTGGGAGGAAAACAATCTATGTTAGCAATTTACTTTGAGTTACAACTTCTATGTGGTCATTGGGTACAATGCAAAGTCATTAGCCATGATACACAGTCATTGGCTATGATATAGAGCCATTGGCTATGATACACAGTCATTGGCTATGATACACAGTCTTGAGCTATGCTACACAGTCATTGGCTATGATATAGAGCTATTGGCTATGATACACAGTCATTGGCTATGATACACAGTCATGAGCTATGCTACACAGTCATTGGCTATGATATAGAGCCATTGGCTATGATACACAGTCATTGGCTATGAAACACAGTCATTAGCTACAATACACAGTCATTAGCTATGATACACAATCATTAGTTATGATACAGAATCCTTGACTATAATACACAGTCATTGGCTATGATACACAGTCATTGGCTATGATACACAGTCGTTGGCTATGATACACAGTCGTTGGCTATGATACACAGTCATTAGTTATGATACAGAGTCCTTGGCTATAATACACAGTCAGTGTCTATGATGCACAGCCATTGGCTATGATACACAGTCATTGGCTATGATACACAGTCGTTGGCTATGATACACAGTCGTTGGCTATGATACACAGTCATTAGTTACGATACAGAATCCTTGACTATAATACACAGTCATTGGCTATGATACACAGTCATTGGCTATGATACACAGTCATTAGTTATGATACAGAGTCCTTGGCTATAATACACAGTTGTTGGCTATGATGCACAGTCATTAGCTATGATACACAGTTGTTTGCTATGATCTGTAAGGTTATTGGCTATGATGTTTGTGGTTTAGCATTGCGTTTCCATTAGGACTGCATTACAATGAGAAGAACAGTGTGAGCGAAATGAACCCCACCTCAGTCTAATAGAAGCTGGATCTAGTTCCACTGCAGTTTGCAAATTACTCAGCACCTAAAAGAGAATTCCAACCAATTTTCTCATTCGCTTAATGACTGAGATGGAAACAAGCTCGTAAAGAGGGCTGTTGTGGTGCTTTATAGAGAAAGTTAACGCCTCTGATTTCTTTACAGTGGTGGTGATGCATGCGTCTCTCCACCATGAATTTCATTTATAATATAAACTCATCATTAAAAGAATAATTGCACCCAGAAGGAGGTGTGGGATTGCAGTGCTGTTGGGAAGGAGGATAAAGGTTACCAGGAACAATAAATGATGATCAATTTAGGCTGATATGATCAATATTTATTGAGCTACACATAAAGAAGTCTGTCTCTCAGTATGGGAAACATGCCAG
The DNA here is from genome assembly GCA_024036415.1 of Prochilodus magdalenae. NCBI lineage: Eukaryota > Metazoa > Chordata > Actinopteri > Characiformes > Prochilodontidae > Prochilodus > Prochilodus magdalenae. The sequence continues at coordinate 377,294 of JAMWET010000197.1, forward strand.
ACGTCTCGGCACGGAGTTATAGAGGTTCGTAATGGTGTCCTGTGATAATCCATCCCATGCAGCTTGAATATTCTCACACAGTTCCTGCAGATGGTGCAGTAGGGGTGGAGGTGGAGTGACACCAGGCTGGACATGTGATGCGTGTCAGCAAACCGTTCATCTTGGTGCTGAGCATGGTGCCTAACAGACAGAAGTGGGACTGATGACCCGGTGGCATTCTGAGTCACTCCATGACAGTCTGGCTCGGCACCACTGCAGTCTTTGACGACGTCGACGTGGTGTTAAGGGCAGCCGTCGTAACAATCAGCTTGGTAGTCCTGTGTTGTGTGCCTGTCCTGTGTCCCGTTTTTCAGTGGTGCCGGCACTAACCTAACACGATGACTCATGGAAAAACTCATTGGGTCACATAAGTGTGAAACTTGAATCATTCGCATGTCTCATGATGTCAAACCTACCCACCGAGTTTCATGCCTGTCGCTTAATTCCCTTGCATGTTCTTTTGATGATGAGTGTATTTAATTTAAGTTTAAGGCCAAAACTAGATGTCAAAACTAAACACAGTTTTAGGCATCAGGGCTTGTTCTCTTACAGACATTGCAGGTCGCTTTACAGACATTACATTCTTTGGACATATGGGCACTCTATACAAAAAGCATTTTACAACATTTAGACATTTAACTATTCAAAAATCCCTTTTAAAGGAGCGGTATGAAACCTCAAAACCACCCAACCCACACCTCCCTTCCCTACAACCTATGCTGGCCATCAGGTTTGATTCAGTGCCTGTCCTGATTTTGTTTTTGCTCGATTTGTCAGTATTTTAAACATGCGATTGTGTTTTTATGGCTAATTTAGTTCAGACTGAAACGGCTAGCAAAAAGCTAGCCAAAAAGAAGCTGATTGTCAGTGCCAGAATCTAAATGTTGCACCATTTAAGGTGGAACAGGAACATTTTAAAAAAGTTACTGGCAAATAAGTAGCTGAATCTCAATGGAAGAATGTAGATGTGGCATAATTTAAGGTGGAACAGGACAACTTGGAAAAGTAGCTAGCAAATAATAAGCTGATTGTCAGTGAAAGAATGTAGATGTTGCATCATTTAAGGTGGAACAAGACCATTTAAAAAAAGGTGTCTAATAATAAGCGCCAGAATACAAATGCTGCAATATTAACATTTTGATTCTTTCTTTCATCCAACGTTGTATTTTTACAATGTAAAACGGTAAACCCTGAACAACACTCCCTACAGCCAGTGTTTAGTCCATTTTCGGCTGTTGTAGCAACATTGCGGCTCTACATGGCAGCCTAGGTTGGAAGAGGACTTGCTCCCAGATTTAAAGGGCTCATTCCAAGCTAACGAAAACACAGTGGTTTGTAGTAACAGGTAATTATATGCTAATGAAAACATAGTTTTGTATACCATATTCCATTTCGGTTAATAGAACCCCCCCACCCCCGCCCCCTAAATCTTTCACACTGCTCCTTCAAGTTGTTTATTTTATAGATCTGGTATTTCTGTATCTCTACTCTGGTTGTTTTTTGTAGGAACGTATGTTAGCCATTATTCCATTGAAGTGACATTACATTTCCCAGAATATGGGTTTAGGTTACCTATAGAAGCTCCCTTGAAGTCTGTTTTTCATGAAGCCTGTTCAAAATGCTGACGTTTGTTTGAACTGGAATGGACCTGAATTCCCATCTATTCCTGTAAAACCCATCTTGAGTAGGAATGCCATCTGTCTCAGGCCTGGCTGAATGACATCCTTCAGAAAGTCGGTTTATCCTGAGTTTCACACTTGCTGTTCACTACTCCTTTGCCTTCTGACATAGGCTGCCATTGATTTGTACGAAGCGATTTCTTTTGGCCCTCACGTGTCGGGTTATATCAGACCTTCCTCCCCTGCGGATCTTCTCTTTGAGCATCTTTTGTTGTTCTCCGTACGCAGCCCAGACATCTCCTCCATCTTTTTTTTTTTTTTTAGCCGCAGAGCCATTTAAAGGCATTGATTGCCTGCTGAACGCTTCATAATAGCATTAATCCGAGGAAGCATCACTTAGCAGCCTGGATGGAATTCTTTCCCTGGGTTAATGCACTGGAATGTGTTTTCTTATATAGAACATAAGTGACTCCTGAATGAGCTCCCTCAATCGCTTTCCTCTAAGAGCACCATTACTGTACATCAATCCGGCTAAGTGGATGTGCATTTTATTTGTTAAGCGGTGTGTTTTTCCCTGTTTTATTGGCCCGTTATTCCTGAAATACTTTAAGGAGCAGGGCTTTATCCCTCTGATATAAGGCATCAGGGCTGCCTGGCCTCTGGATGACCGTAAAGCCCGTGGCTTTCCTCTGGCTTTGACATAATATACGATTTACAGCGCGCGTGAAGTCCAACGCTTGAACAAAGTCAGACTCTACCTTACTCTGGAACTCGTGCCCGGCAGATTCGGCACGGCAGATTTCATAGGAATCGCTGACAGATTTAGCACAAATGACCTCCTGAGCTTGGTGGTTTATAAGCAGGTACTCAACGATCCCAATCCGTTTACTCTGCTTCACTTTTGTGGCCTATTTCTGCGCTTCGGAAAACTTTGTTCTCTTTTGTTGCTCGTTCCTGCCCGCGGGAAAACTTGGTGCACCCAGATGATAAGTACATTCAAGAACTGCAACATGAAAGATATTTTTATCAGAGCAGCATAACTTAGCAGCTGAGTCAAATTCGGAGAATGGCTTAAATCTCACAGAACAGAGCTCGAGAAGACTGGAGAACTAAACCGTGCACATTTTCTTTATTTGATTCATTTCCAGTTATGTGGGCTTGTCCAATAGGAGACACAATGTCCTACGTCAATGCAGACATACTGTTTTAATATGTGCAAATACTGAAAAGCTGACAGTGCAATAATGATTTCACATTTAGCGTTATTTTTTCCCAAAATGTCAAAAAAAAAAAAAAAACAGCAATTGTGTGCTAAAATCCCATATTTAAATTCACTGTACAGGAATTAAGTGTGTTAAATTACTGTATTGACCTCTTTTAACTTAGAAGTGCACATTTTGAACAATACATTGATGGTTCATTGACGATACATATGCACAAACTGGATAGCTTATAGCATGTACTATAGAAATATTGGCTTTTTTTTACAATATCGCAATATATTGTTATATGTTGAATCGTCACCCCTGTCTCATTATACATATCATATGGCCAATTTCTTCCCCATGTAGAGCCCTGCTATATATCCCTATTCCCAGTCCCATTTGATTGTACCCACCTTATTATGAATTTACATTGTAGGTTCCCACGCAATCAATTGTCAAATTCCCTAAATTTCCATGATGTATAATGAACGGAAAGACAAATCAAGTAACTGTAACAACACCCTACATACTACAGAAAGCATAATAATAACAGATATCCTTGATTTGCCTTGATTTGGCCCCAAAAATTATCAAATTACCAGACATTCCATGTCTGGGATAGACTTTTTAAAATTCTATGATATTCCAGAAATTATGTGCAAGCTATAAACAGAATTCCTTGATGTTCTGTGATTTGGCCCCAAGGATAATCATTGTCTGGAATGAACTTTTTGAAATTCCATGTGATTCCTGGAATTACGTGCAAGTTTAAAGATAATATAGACAGAATTTCCATGATTTTATGTGATTTGGCTCCAAAAAATCATTAAGTTGTCTGATATTGCATGTCTGGAATAGACTCCTTGAAATCCCTTGGTATTCCAGAAATGACATGAAAGTTTAAAGATGCTGTTTAATTAATTCCTTGATTTTCTATAATATATTTGGCCACAAAAAAAAGTTAAATTGCCTTACATTTCATGCCTGGAAACGACTTTTTAAAAATTCCATGAAATTACAGAATTCCATGACCCATGGGACGCACATGCTCTTGTCAGAGTTGTATGCATTTATACACAAGCAAGACAGACAAAGTTAGATTGTTATGGTTTGGTTAAATGGTTCTCGTGGTGACGTGCTAATGTGTTAGCATTCAATGTTATCCCTAAATCACCAAAAATGTCCCGTTCCTTTTTCCCGAATTGATCTACAACAGGATCAAATTAGGGAAAAGAAACAGCGCATTTTGGGTAATTTACGTTTTAGCAAGCCAAGTTTATTTGAAAGGACAGCTTGCTTCTCAAATCTGCTCACACTCACTCACACACACAGGACGCGCACAAACACTGTAGGGGTCATTGCCAGCTTGGCTCGGTTGGGCTTGCTCAGTATGTGCAGACATTTTCGGGAAAACCTCATGTCGCTTCTGATTTAAGAAGTGGTTCTATTTGAGGCCTCGACAACATACTTTTGGTTTTCTAATGGATTTCCAGGCCAAGCTGCCCCACATTTCTCTCCCGCTTGCTTTGGTCGGATTTGATGGGCCTCAAGGCTTCGAGCTGTTTCCTTTCAAGTGGAGATGTAAACAATAAGATTGCAGATGTGTGCAGTATGCGTTCTGGGGCTTTTGTTAAGGAAAGTTTTCAGAACATAAAACCCATCTTTTATTCATATAATTCCCGAGCAGAACACTCCGCACTCTCTGCCAGGCTTTGGTGTTTCTTTAATTTTATAATCATAGATTTGGCTTTCACGGCATTCCGAGACCCGTTTGTTTTCAGCAGAAGATATTAGAGGTTGGGCGGACAGCAGCATCTCCGTGACCAAGGCGTCTTGAGTAATTCAATAGGGTGGCTAACTTTTAAGTTTATAGCTTGGTGTGGTCTGGGGGAAATCTTGCTCACTGGCCAAAATCCTACATGTACAGTTTGACAGTTAAAATTGAGCATGTTTGAACTTTTATTATCCTATCTTATTTACATTAACAACCTATTATTTCATTATCAGTTTACATGAAGCAAGTGATTTCAGGTTATATTATTATTATATGCATATTTGTTATGTCTACATCGTTGGCCTCATCATCTAATAGCCAACAGCAGTAGAACGTAATGGACTGTAATAGATTTATTTAGTAAACCGGTCAATAATTATATCATACAGGTCATTAATATTATCAGTGCTCATGCATTTACAACCCAAAGGTGACATTATAGATCCAAACAGTTATCCGTAGAGGGGTGTCTTGGAATAACCACTTCTGGTTCCCTTATAGGCTCTACTGGCATAGGCTTTAAATGGCTTTCAAATCATTTTTGCATACAGCTTTTAAGACTTCCAAATTACATCACCTCTCTTAGAACTATCCAGGTCAAGAACCATTTAGGAATTTTAATTCACATTTGAGAAAGAGGTACCACCAAGGGTTCTAGGCATGATATTATAAATGACCCATTAACAAACTAGAACTTTGTTGAGTGTGAAGAACCTTTTAAAAGGCTTGAAGAGTGCTTTCATAACACATACAGGGTCTATACCAATTTATGGTTTCTTCTGGGACCTTCACATTACCAGAAGGTTCTTTTAACTTTAAAAAGGTTCTTCCCACACACATATCTGATTTAGACAACAGTGTCCTGTAACCTCCACTTTTGGTGTCATAGTCTAATGGTCAACGGCAATAGAAGATAACGGACTGCAATAGCTTAATTTAGGTAACAGGTCAATAATGATATCATACCGGTCATTAATTAAATCTGTGTTCATGCATTTGAAACATATATGGATCCAAAACATGTTTCCTTAGTAGCAAATTAGAATAACCTCTTTTGGTTCCCACTTAGTTTTTATATTCTTAGTTATATGCATAGAGTTTCTAGAATCTATTTTTGATTGTAAAGAACCTGTTTAAATGGTCCAAGTCGAGAACCACTCTAGAACAGTGAAACCGGTACCACAAAGAGTTCTTTACCTTATACTATAAATGACTCATTAATTAAATTTGTTGAATGCGAAGAATCCTTTGCAAGTCTTAAAGTACCTTTACATAATGTAAGTTCCTTCTTGAACCTTTATTTTACCAGAAGGTTCTTTTAACTTCATAAAGGTTCTTCACACTCTCATATCTCATTTACAAAACTAAAGAATTAGAGAATAGAGAATTACCCATTAAAAGACTGCAAAAATGTTTCACCATATTCAGAATTGTTGGTGTCATTGCCTAATGGCCAACAGCAATAGAACCTAATGGACTGTATTAGATTAATTTACTAAACAGGTCAATATTTATATCATATAGGTCATTAATTATATCAGCGCTCATGCGTTTGAAACATAAAGGTGACATTGTGGATCTAAACTGTGTTTCTCAGAGATGCTTTAGAATAACCACTTTTGGTTCCCTCTTAGTTTATATGCATAATTTTTCAAAGGACTATTTTTGAGTGCAAAGAACCTCTTAAGGTTTTAAGAACATTCACAGAGTGAAGTCAAGAACCATTTTAAAATAAAGCTATGAACTGTGAGTTGAAGAATGTTTTAAAAGGCTTAGTCTACATACACTCTATACCAATTTAAGAGCTCCTTCTTACACATTTACATTACCAGAAGGTTCTTTTAATGTCATAAAGGTTCCACACACTTATGTATCATTTTCTAAAAAAATATCCATTCAAAGGCTCTTTAAAAGAACCTTAAAAGAACCATTTTGGCTCCTTTTGTGCTGTGATTGTTGTGCTACCAGCTCTAAAAAATAACAGTTGCTAAATGGTTCTTGGCTTGGACGTTGGTTCTAGGAAAAACACAGTTGTTTTTAGGTTATTGCTCTTAAGGGAACCAGAAATTGTTCTGCTATGGCATTGCTCAAAGAACCTCTGTTTTTTCAGAGTTCCCAAATTGTTTTGGCGGGAAAAAGTTTAGGAAGTTTTTAAGGTTTTGTGGAGGTTCCTCACACATCTCATTTACAATGTTTCTTAAAACAGTGCTCAAAACGGTTCTTGGGGATTTTCAAACCATCCACAGTTTTCCTCCTACCAAACACGCAACACTGTGGATCATTAGACCAAATCGTCCAAGGACTGGTTTGAGAACCATTGCTTAATAGAACCATCCGTTTGAAAGTTCTTTAGGGAACCACTTTGCTATTTCAAGAATGTAGTTCTCAGGCTCTCATGAGCTTTAATAATTGGTAGTTTCCAAAACCATTTGTTTATTAATGGTCGATCAGCAGTAAGCATAGAGCTGTCTCGGCATAGCTGGATGTGAGAATCATCTGACCACCAGGCATTCAAAGCTCATGGCAGCCTGGAAAGCATTCCTGTGCTCTTGAGTATAACTTTATAACGCTGCCCTTCAGAAGGCTCTGATGACAGCTCGAGGCTAAAAGTGAAAAATAAACAGCTGCAGGGCCAGAGCTCGGGTAAATGTGGATGTGGCCCTGCGCCACGGCCAGGCTAGGGTGACACGTGGTCAGTGAGAGGAGAGAGCGAGGGTCTACTATGCCGGCCAACGGGCCTGAGCTGAGCCAGCGAGGCCTCGTGGTTGGTCTGGGTCAAATTGTTTCAGTGCAGTTGGAGAAAAAGGGAAGGTTAATGGTTAGAAGGTGTTGGTGCCACTGGAAATGGCCGACACCTGTTTTTTCATTCTCTTGCTAAGTGTAGGGATTAGGGTGGTGTCTTCTAAGTCAACAAGGGAATCATAGTGCACTTTAAGGTAGAAGTTGACTAATTTCATTTCTTGGTTTGTAACATGTCTGGTAAGAATTGTGGACATGCTTTCTAAGACTTTAGAAAGGCTTTAATCAAGCTCAGTCTTAAAGTGAGACAAGGCCAGCAAGGTTCTGTCCAAGGCATCATCCATCATCATCCAAAGTGGTGTATAAAAACCTTTAGTGGTGGTAAATAAACATGTAGCGACAGTAATAGTGGTCAGTATATTACAGAAAAATAATATAAAATAAATATATTTATTTGTGCTAATGTATTTAGCAGATGCTATTATCTACGATGACTTGGAGTCTTGGAGTCTTTCCCAGAGACTTTTATTGGTGTAGGGTGGAATGCTTGCCCAGGTGGACCTAAGCTCTAAATTTGATCAACACAAATCACCCCAGCAGGATTTTCAACTACTGAAAGCTGGGAGGGAGAATAAAGTCAAGAGACGATCTAAAGCACGGGGAAATCTGTTAAATCTGTGGGCGAAAAAATTGGAACCCACCCCAACCCTGGCTCCTGTTGGGAAAATTCCGTCCAAAGCTGAGAGAAAGTCAGACAGTTCGGACAAATATTTCAAGCTCTACTTTCGGTCAGTCTTAGTCAGGGACAGCGTGGTGTGGTGAGGAGGAGTTGTTGAAATGATGCTGGCTCCACACTCGGGTGGTATTTATAAACAGTCACGGACATTCAATCCAGTCGATCACACTTCGCCTCTCGGCTTTCAGTCTTCGCGGAAGATGCCTCGTTCCCGCAGCCAAAACCACAGCTGGTCTAAGTGGCGGAGAAAGGGTTAACCTTTAACTTCCTGCTCTGAAGCTGGGAAAAACAGGGTGAAAGGTCAACATGAATTGAGACTCTGCAGGGGAATTCCTCACTGTCCTCTTAAGCCTGCCCCCTTCAGTTCACACCATGGTCTTCCGTAGGTGGACACAGGGAAAAATGATATTAGCCGCTACCAACAGTCCAAATAAATGACCAAACAAAGCCTGCTAATAGGCAAGAAGAGGGCTGTCAATGTGTTTTAAATTTGAGGTTTTTACACTCATTGTCAAATAACAGCTGCACCCAGAATGAAGTGTGGGATTGCAGTCCTATTGGGAAAGAAGTTAAACGTTACCAGGATCAAGAAATGATGATGAATTCAGGCTGATATGATCAATATTTATTGAGCTACACATACAGAAGTAGCGTCTCTCAGTATGTCACTGGGCCGCCATGTTTGCTAACGCAACATGCCAGACGTCTCGGTATAGAGTTGTAGAGGTTCCTAATGGTGTCCTGCGATAATCCATCCCATGCAACTTCAGTATTTTCACTCAGTTCATGCAGATTGTGCAGTAGGGGTGGAGGTGGAGAGAGACCAGGCTTTCTGGATGTGACATATGATAAACCGTTCATCTTGGCGCCGACCATGGTGCCTCCACAATCGGGGCTGTTGGGTCAGTCAGGTATAGCATTAAGGTCGTCCTTGCTTATGTCACATGTGTGGTCAAGCATGAAACTTGAATCATATACATGTCTCACAATGTCAAACCTACCCACCAAGTTTCATTCATGTCAGTTGATTCCTTCTGGGTGCAGCCATTTGAGCGACTGTTCTTTTGATGGTGTTAAAAATTAGCTTAATTTTAAAATTAATTTTGCTCCATGTCTCCACCGCAGTGCATTAGTCTGTTCTGTATGTAATTATGTTTATGTAAATATATATTTTTATGTCAGTAAGATACCTGATTGCATTAACTGTGGTATTCAGTATCAGTTAGGATCAAAATCAGATATCTGAATCGGAAGAGAAGGACCGTAGCATCCCAGAGTAAGAGTGTAGATGTGTGTCAGTTATGCCGCTGGAGCCGAGAAAAGCCTGATGAAAGCTCCATGGCTTGCTCCCTGGTGACGGCTCTCATTCCTCCAGTCCCAGGACAGGAAGCTGGAGAGAAGCAGGCCTATGAGGCCGTCTCGGCTCGGGGAGACGTGAGACTGGGTCTGGATGAGTGCCAGGACGCTCTGCTGGCCCAGAGAAGTGAAAGAGCATATGAGCTGTGTGCTGGGGATTAGACACAAGAGAGATGGTCTTTGTGGCATCCGGCTTCAGTCTCAGCAGACTGGGCACAAAGAAAACCCGCAGCAGCTCCATCTCCTCGTCTGGAACGTCCTAGCAGACTTCAGTGCACTCTTCACCTAGTAAGCACGGGCTGGAGTGGCTAATGACAATAATGGAATTCTGGTGATGGTAATGACGCTGGTGTTATCATGCTAATGACCACAAAGATACCGAAGAGAGAGAGAGACGTCGTTCCACTTGCTCATATATAGTAGAAACACATGAGCTCTTTGTCTTTCTTTCTTTTGCGAGTGGTCTTCCAAAATCTAGAGGAAATAAAAATTTCACGGTGAGGTTGTGCGCAATTTAAGAGATATAAAAGGATTTGTTTCGGACAAGAGCTCGGTTCCACCTGACTCATCACTTTGCCGCGAGGTATTTTTAGCGGCAAAGTACTTTTCCTGTTTGGATTTCCAGAGTCTACTCGGCTGGAAGAGAGCAAAGCCTGTCAGGATTGAAGCTGTTATATAGAATAACACTCAACAACACCACGGTTTATTGGTGGATAGCGTGCACATAAATTATACATACACCGTTTGCTGCTAACCCGACAGGCACACCCTGTATGCAAACGCATGTGTGTGTGAGAGAGTGAGTGTGTTTTGGTTCATTTGCCCCGTGTTGTGTCTAGCGCAGCTGCATGTGTCAGCTGCTGCCTGGTTTAATGCGAAGTTTAAACCCTTCATGACGCCAACTAGGGTCCAGTTACACTAGTGGGAATACCTGCTATTGTGCTCCAAATCCCTCCCTAATTCCCAGGAATTCTGCCATCCTTGCCTTAAACTGGCCGGATTGTGCCCTGCCAAACTTCGACAAAGTTTGCTCACCATGAAGATGGTGGGCTTGTTAGTCATCCTCACCACTAGAAAACAATTACGCCTTTGCTTTGCGTGTTCATAAGAGCTATCGTTACTCTCCAGTGAGCCTAACTAATTATGCTTATGGTTTGAGACGTGAGCAATTCTAGCATTATGTAGCTGCTACAGGTGATTAGCACTGTCTGGATTAATCAAACGAGCGCTATACCTTAGTTACAATAATCTTTGATTCAGATTTACCCAGTTACCTAATAAATTGGCAATATTTACGTGATGATAATGTACACTCATCATCAAAAGAATAGCTGCACCAGAAGGAGGTGTAGGATGGCAGTGCTGTTGGGAAGGAAGATAAAGGTTACCAGGATCAATAACTGATGATACATTTAGACTGATATGATCAATATTTATTGAGCTACACATACAGAAGTCTGTCTCTCAGTATGGCGTCGGGCCGCCATGTTTGCTTACCCAACATGGCAGACGTCTCGGTATGGAGTTGTAGAGGTTCCTAATGGTGTCCTGTGATAATCCATCCCATGCAGCTTGAATATCCTCACACAGTTCCTGCAGATTTTGCAAGCAGGGGTGGGGATGAAGTGGCATAAGGCCTTCTGGACATGTGACGCTTGACAGCAAACCGCTCATCTTGACTTTGGCCACGGTGTCTCCACACACGGATCCTAGTCACTCCATGACAGTCTGGTACGATACCACTGCAGTCTTTGGTGATGTTGACGTGGTGTTAAGGACAGTCGTCGTAACAGTCCGCGCGCATGTAGTCCTGCATTGTGCAGCCATCTGTCAATGGTGCTGGCACTAACAGGATGACTCATGGAGGGTATCACTGCCTTGCTGAGTGTCCGCTTTCGTGGCTGTTGGGTAAGTCAGGCACAGCTCTGTGCCTGCTTACATCACATGAGTGTGAAACTTGAATCATTGGCATGTCTCACTGTGTCAAACGTACCCACCATGGATTCCTTCTGAGTGCAGCTATTTGTTCACCTATTCTTTTCACCCATTCTTTTTCAATTGATGAGTGTACACTTTAAATTGTCATAAAACATGATCAGTGAACCCACCAGCTGACCTTTTCCAGTAAAATATTTAGTAGTCTTTAAATAAATATATAGTTTGTTATTTTAATGCTAAGCAAATTTTCGTTGTTAGCCCAGTCATAAAATCCTGATGACTCCATTAATCATTAGAACTATAAGTAAATTCTTGGATCACCAGTTGATTATTGGTGTGATCGTAGCTGCTTGATGCTGCGCCGGTCTTTTAAAAGCAGCTCGATGGTCATTTTGCTCCTCCCTGGCTCCCATGGCTCTCCAGTGTTAGCAAGAGCTTTTTAACAGCCCAGCAAATGTTTTCCGCTATTTCAACTATGCATGACATTAACGCTAGTGTGAAGTTTTCTTGGGAAAGTGTTTTTAGCCACTTTATTGAGTGTCCAGTAAAAGTATGTGCTCAGTCAATAAAACTGAAGCAGGGGTCCTAGTCTTCCGCAGCAGACTACAAGGGGGCTTTTATGTCCTATACTTTGATTGTGCTATTACAATGGTAACTCAGTTTATTAGAGGACAAACAGCACATAATGATATTTTATTTTTTTGCCATTGTCATGGTAACAGGAAACTCAAAACCCTGGCAACAACTGTTGTTATCACGGCCTTTGAACAGCTGGGGGGCTATTGTTGGCAAGGCATTGTGGGCAGTGACTGTGTCCGCCAGTCCGTGCCTTGGTATGGCCAAAGCAGAGATTTGTGGATTTGGTAGCTCAAGCAACGTGTAACGACCATGATGTGTGGCAAACAGATAACTGTGGTTGGAAAACTGAGGCTTTGTTCTATAGTTCTGATTTCTACGTTATTCCACAACCTCAATGTTTTGTTATCATGTGTTTTATGAAAAGTGTGTGCATTAACATAAAGGATTCCCTTCACACTGTGAGCTATGAATTTTGTTTAATTATCTAATATACTTCCATTCAGTCAAACAGAACCAGTGACATACATACAAGTTACAAGGACAACCTTGAAATGAAAATCACCGATGGAAGCCAGAACCAAAATTCAGGATACCCTGCCCTCAAAATTGAAACCATTAATAAAATAAATAAAATATTTTAAAAGATATTTAGCTGAGTGACGCAGGACTACATGCATGCAGACTGTTTTGACGACTGCCCTTGACACCGCGTCAAAGCCGCCAAAGACGGTAATGGTGTCGTGCCAGACTGTCATAAAGAGCCTCAGAATGGCAGCAGGTCAGCTTCAGTATCGAGTCCTGCTTTTGTCTTGGTGGAGATGCCAACGATTCTGTGTGGCGGCACTGTGGTCAGCGCCAAGATGAACAGATATGTCACATGTCCAGAAGGCCTGGTGTCTCTCCACCTCCAACCCTACCTCACAAAATAGGCTGGCATTAAATAAACCATACAGTTATTACAGTATGTAAAATCCATTCTCGACAATAGACAACTTTGTCATCCGAAGCAAAAATTTCCATCATTTTTTATATTTTTGTTATATTGTGGCATCCCTCTGCTGGCTAGGCAGCCAAGGCGAGGTGTGGCCATGCAAAGTGTGGTGTGGCCATGCAATGTGGCCATGCAAAGTGAGGCGTGGTCATGCAAGTAGGCCTAAGAGGCTATCAGGGGGCACTGTGCTCCTGGTTCAAAGGCACTATAGCTTGTGTTCTGGCTGTTGTTTTCAGTGTTCAGGTTGTGTTCATGGGCTTTATTGTACAAAGCTGTGGGATAGCAGAGTAGGTGTTCTTGTCTAGATGGTAGGTCTTATTGGCTAGATATGACCTATTCCTGCTGTTTCAGCCCACTGTGGAGCGGTTCCCCTGCTGCTTTATTCAATAAAAGGACATTCATTTACAGCATGTTCCCCTCGTCTTATCCTACATCTTATCCAACTACACAGTTTTTCCTTCTCTTTCATCTTCGGGTCCAAATGTCTGGGCATCTCTGTTTATAACCCCAGCCAGTCACCAGATACAGCAACCCGTTAAGACAAACCTGTCAAATGCACATCGTTTATACTTTGTAGGAAGCCGAACACACGGCAACCGCTCATGACAGCTGGCTACGTCATTAGCGACTTCTTGAAACAAACCTCATTGCCAATGTCAGAAATAGCCGGAATGATGTAGCTAGGGCAGTGCTCGTCACCGCATCCAACCATGCTAATACGGCACTGAATAAACAGCCATGCTGATTCACCATAAGAAATACTGGAGGCAGCAAGGGGTAGAGCTAAACCTCCTCCAGACCTTGCCTTTTTATCCAGGTATATATTTTTGTGTAAGGTCTGTCTCCCGTGCAAGCTGGGCCTTCTGTGCATAGTTTGTGGTGTGTCACATTCTCAACATGGAGAATAAATGTAGTCTTTCTTAAGATTGAATGAATAAATGAACCAATAAATGAATGAATGAATGGTTTTGAATGAACAGGTTTATGGGTTTTTATAGCAGCTGTTGTGAGGTTGAGCAAGCATTATGGATTGCTGATAAGACCCTGTTTAACCCAATGAGGATTTGGCCACATTTGACACCCTGATCCTAATAACTTGATTACACAACATGAACACAACATCAAATCTGTCCTTACCGTGTCATCTTTAACTTGCATTTGAAGAAATTATATTTAAATGAATAGCCCACTTTAAATTAAGGTAGGCCTATTTTCCCAAAAAGTGTGTTGCAATGTCCACAATTAGTTAGAACGGGAATCTGGCCAGTGTTTCATAACGCTTGTCTAACTTGGCAACAGCTTACAAATAACAGCTGCACAATTCGGCATGGACTGGACAAGTTTCTGGATTTAGGCCACATCAGTGTTCAGACACTCTTGCATCAAAGAATTGTGCAGTTGGTCCAGATTTGGTGGATGCCTTCTCTGGCACAATCCCGAGGAGAATTCCCTGTAGACTGGGATTTTATCCACTGCTGGTAGACCCGTATGACCGTACGCTTCCATACACCTGCAGATTCAGCTACTTCCTTCACACTATGGTCTTTGGCCACGCCCACATGCCGTCACTCCTTTTAGCCAATCATTAACATCTGCTCTGGAGCTATTTTCCACACATGGAACGAGACACTCCCTGCACTGTAGCACCTCTTCTCAATCTATGGATCCCGTCACTCACACTCTGCACATATATTCTAGCCCCATCATCCTCATACAGCGCCATCTGCAGGAGCCTGAAGTTACTACCACCCTAAACACGTAAGCTGACTCACTTTTTGTCTGGTGAGCTTATTTTGGGTTTGTAACTGAATGAACTCTCTTGGGTCATTTTGTCAGTGCATGTTCCAATAAAAATGGACTGAGCAGTGGCAGGTTTTGAGGGGAAATGCAAATGGAGAGAGTGTCTGGTCCTCCTACTGATCGACTTAATGAAGAATTCCTGAATTTCTGGCAAATAGCTGAGACTTTGAGCACCCCTGGGCTTTAGTGCAAATTGGGGAGAATTCTTGGAAGAAGAGAGTACCGGACAGAGACAGAGTGAAGCCAGGATTGTGTGTTTGTAAAATGCTGAGCTTTGTGTGGTAGAAAAGCAGGGAACCTCATAAATCTCCCTTCTCTGTATATTTGAATGGCAGGAGGGGGTAACTCCTGAATCTTCTATTTCTCATGGTATTGCATAACTGCATGCTGGTACTGGTGATGGTGCATGTTGGGGAGGTGCCCGAAACCTCCCAGTGTGGCTTTTCAATGAGGGGTAGAGAGTAAAACACAGCTCTGCAGTGTTTGTGTGAGTGTAGGAGGCACTGCTGTGTGTGCCTGCTGGGGGTGGGCGAACTGAAATTCATATAATGGATTGAGCAATAATGGTATGTATGGTTTCATGATTAAAAAAAAAAATTAAATTAATGGCCAGCTCAGTTTAGCACTGTAAAGCTTTACCTTCTTATGTTGGGCTCATACTGACTGTCATACTCTGTTTGCTCCTCAGGTTTGTGGTTCTCCGGTAGTGCCGGCTAATATGCACGTACAGTAGTGTGCACAGTTCATAGACCAGCCCTCATATTTTTAATATCCAGTCTAAATGGCCTTTATGTACCTTTATTGTCTTTAGGCACCTTGTGCGGTATCAGTACGGAATTCTTTCCTTTGCACATCCCAGCCTAGCAAGCTGGGGTAAGAGCACAGCAAAGAGTCAACCATGATACTACACCCCTGAAGCGGAGAAGGTTAAGTGCCTTGCTCAACAACCTTCCTGGCAAACCCAGATATTGAACCCCCAACCCTCTGATCAGACACTCGTAGCTCTAACCACTTAGCCTCCACTGCCCCAAGTGCAAGTTATTCAATTTTTAGGAGCTTTAACCAAAACGATATCATCCACTTTCATACGGTAGGGGGAAATTAAAAGGAAAAGGGAGTTTCCAAAAGTTAAAAAAACATACTTATGATCAAAGAAATAACTGCACCCAGAAAGAAGTGTGGGATTGCAGTGCTGTTGGGAAGGAAGATAAAAGTTACTAGGAACAATACATGATGACTGATATGATCAATATTTATTGAGCTACACATACAGAAGTCTGTGTCTCAGTATCGCGTTGAGCCGCCATGTTTGCTAACCCAAAGTGCCAGACGTCTCGGTATGGAGCTGTAGAGGTTCCTAATGATGTCCTGGGATAATCCATCCCATGCAGCTTGAATATCCTCACACAGTTCCTGCAGATGGTGTGGTAGGGGTGGAGGTGGAGTGAAACTAGGCCTTCTGGACATGTGACACATGACAACAAACCGTTCATCTTGGTGCTGACTGGACTTGTTACTCGTCACTGAAGATGACCCGCTGCCATTCTGAGTTACTCCATGACAGTCTGGCACAACAGCAGTCTTTGGTGACGGTGACGAGGTGTTAAGGACAGTCGTCGTAACAGTCTGTGTGCACGTAGTTCTGCATCATGCAGCTGTCTGCCAATGGTGCGGGCACTAACAGGATGACTCATGGAGGACAGCACTGCTTGCTGGATGTCTGCAAATGTGGCTTTGGGTCAGTCTGGTACAGCGATAAGGCCGTCTATGCTTACGTCACACACATGGCTGAGCATGAAACTTGAATCATTGTCACGTCTCACGATGTCAAACCTACCCCCCAAGTTTCATTCCAGTTGGTTGATTACTTCTGGGTGCAGCTATTTGTGCAACTGTTTAACATGGTGGCCCGATGCCATACTGAGAGACTCTACTTCTGTATGTGTAGCTTAATAAATATTGCCCACATCAGTCTGAATTTATCTCTTCCTCCCAATAGCATTGCAATCCCACAATTCCTTCTGGGTACAACAATTCTTTTAATGATGAGTGTGTATTTACCACACAGCTAAACTTTCAGAGGCTGCTAATAATTCCACCTTTCAGTAAAAACATAATGATCAAATCCATACATGCCTTATACATGCATGCATGCATGTGTGTTTGAAGACGTAGATTCCCTCTTGGATGTGTGTGTGTGTGTGTGTGTGTGTGTGTGCGTGTGTTTGTGTGTGTGTGTGTGTATGTGTGTGTGTGTGTGTGTGTATATGTGTTTGTGTGTGTGTGTGTGTGTGTATGTGTTTGTGTGTGTGTGTGTATATGTGTTTGTGTGTGTATGTGTGTGTGTGTGTGTGTGTGTGTATATGTGTTTGTGTGTGTGTGTGTATGTGTGTGTGTGCGCGTGTGTGTATGTGTGTGCGTTTGTGTGTGTGTGCGTGTGTGTGTGCGTATGTGTTTGTGTGTGTATGTGTGTGCGCGCGTCTGTTTGTGTGTGTGTGTGTGTGTGTGTGTATATGTGTTTGTGTGTGTGTGCGCGTATGTGTGTGTGTGTGTGTGTGTGTGTGTGCGCGTATGTGTGTGCGCGCGTCTGTGTGTGTGTGCGTGTGTATGTGTGTGTGTGTGTGCGTGTGTGTGTGTGTGTGTAAAGGCCCTGCATGTTTGCACAGAGGCCCGGCTGGACGCTGGCTGGCTGTGTGGGCAGATGTGGTAGTGTGCTGCAGCAGGAATGCTAATGCTTCCTGTGAGGTTACTGAGAAACAGCGCGATTAGCCCTCCGGCCCCTGGGGGGAGCCGCTGCGCTCTCCAAGCCTTAATTCACTTTGACGTCAACAGGAAATCTGACGATTTCTCGAGGGGGAACGAAGGGAGGTGGTCTGGGGGTGCGGTCGGACGGTGGGGTATGGGGTCTGTGTAGCTTAGAGAGGCTGCAGGAGGGATTAGCCGGCGCTAAAATGTTTTCTTTGTAGTTTGGAAGAAACCCGAGGAAGGTTCTCCATGAACCTCCCAGCTTCACTGACCCAAAGAGGGGGATGGGGGCGGGGTGGTCCGCTATAGTCAGCATTCCGCTGTTCCCAGCCCATCTCTGTGTTCCCCCTTTGCGTTACACACACAGCCCCCATTGAGGCCTTGCGAACAGACCTCACACACACACTCTGTTCCTTTATTTTTTCCTTGGTTCAGTAGTCCATGGGTAATCACGGATCTTAAATGGGGTGTCATACCCTTTGTCCCGACCTGGAACATTCAGCATCATTTAAAATAGTTAATAAATAGATAAAAAAACTCATCAAACAGAACTAGAGGCTTGTTATTCTTTAAGCTTTTATTCTATAAGCTTTGTTATTCTTCTGTTATTAGTCTTACAGATTATTGTCAAGTTTACATCTTTAAGTACATTGTCCAACCAGCAAACCTGTCAGTACAGTAATTGAAACTAGTGGGCACAAAATATTGATTAATTGAGAGTTATAATCTAGTCCCTAAGATGAATTATTCAATAATTACTGCTGAACTGATGCATCAGTCATAAAACTAAGCCCACCACACAAGAAACGAGTCACCTTGGGTGTTTAGGGTGGTAGTAACTTCAGGCTCCTGCAGATGACGCTCTACAAGGATAATGGGGCTATAAATACCTGCTGGGTGTGAGTGATGGGATCCATAGATCGAGAAGAGGTGCTACAGTTCAGGGAATGTCTCGTTCCCTGTGTGGAAAATGGCTCCAAAGCAGATGTTAATGATTGGCTAAAAGGAGTGACTCCATGTGGGCGTAGCCTAAGACCATAGTGTGAAGGAAGTTGCTGAATCTGCAGGTGTATGGAAGCGTACGGTCATACAGGTCTACCAGCAGTGGCTAAAATCCCAGTCTACAGGAAGTTCTCCTTGGAATTGTACCAGGGATGGCATCCAGCAAATCTGGACCAACTGCTCATCTGTCTGAACATTGATGTGGCCTACATCCAGAAACTTGTCCAGTCCATTCCAAATCCAATCATAACTGTTATCCGTGCAGGCTTTCCGTACTATTAGAGACACTTCATTTACAGGTGACTAATTTTTTTGCCGGGTGAGCTTGGAATAAAAGGAGTAGTTACATGCTAATGTTGTTAGCACCAGCTACCAGTTAGCCTGGTATGGATTTGATGAGCGCTCATTCGCTGGTAGCAAGGTTATAGACTCAGCTGTTGCTTTCAGAGGTTCTTACAGTTGTCCAGTTTATCCGTGTCCAGTTCATGTAAATGTGTATTGTCTTGTTGTGTTGCAGATCATCAGAAGGAGGACCGCAGTGTATCAGGAGGAGCTGACTGGAACATTTAAATGCTCTGATGCTGAGGACAAAATATCTGTAAGTTTGCGCTGTTATTTTTTATCCCTCTATTTATTTCTCTAGTTCTCATGTAGCCATGGCTTTTGCACCCTGTTGAACAGGGCTATTAAGTACACAAGGAAATCTGCTCTGCACGATAGCTTTGGGGCCAGATTCCTTACGTTTACAGTAAAGTTGTTGGCGGTGTGTGTTCAGAATCATAGTTTCTCTGTGCAGTGGCCTCAGAGTCACGGTCTCACTTCATTGGCTGCTTATTCGTTGCAGAATCAAGTGTAAGCTCTTAATGGACATTAATGGTCTTAGACTACAGTCATATGCAAACGTTACATGTACACATACATAAAATGACATGTGTTATGAAAGGTAAGATAAACAGACACACCCTGTAATGAGCACTGCTGTTTTTCTGCAAATAGTTCATACATATATATATATGTGTGTGTATATATATGTGTATATATATTTATACATATATATATAAAAAATTTAATCCTAGTGTAACATGCTGGAAAATTGAAAGCTTGAAATTTAAAATGTGTATAAAATTATTTCAGATTTCCCAAGATGCTAAATTCAGCAGATGTGTATTACAATTGTGTGTTCTATATAGTGCGTCATTTTCATTTCAAAAATCATTACACGAAGTTTAATTAGCACCAGGGTGGCTAAATTTTAGCCTACGGCTGCTCTAAATATGATTTCCGCGTCTTTGAAGGTCTTTTGATTCTTTTGGACATTATTTGGTCTCGTTAAAACAAACATGCTAATGTGGCTATGAGTCCATTTAAGCTAGTAGCTAGCAGTTTGCATAATGTGTTACTCTCCATACTCTCCATTTGTGTTTGATATTAGTGGGCCATGTCAGATATTTATGCTGTTAAGCTTACCGGACAAAGAATGAGTCACCTTGGGTGTTTAAGGTGTTAGTAACTTCAGGCTCCTGCAGATGGCGCTGCCCGAGGATGATGAGGATATAAATACCTGCGGGGGGTGAGTGCCAGGATCCATAGATGGGGAAGAGGTGCTACAGTGCAGGGAATGTCTCGTTCCATGTGTGGAAAATGGCTCCAGAGCAGATGTTAATGATTGGCTAAAAGGAGTGACTGCATGTGGGCGTGGCCAAAGACCATAGTGTGAAGGAAGTAGCTGAATCTGCAGGTGTATAGAAGAGTACGGTCGTACGGGTCTACCAGCAGTGGCTAAAATCCCAGTCTACAGAGAATCGTGTCAGGGAAGGCATCCAGCAAATCTGGTCCAGTTGTGCAATTCTTTGATGCAGAAGTGGTCTACTTAAAGCCAGTGCATACAGAAAGTGTAGAAACTGGGACTACATCTACCAAAAGTGATAGAACATAGTACATTTATTGTATTACTTTATAGATATACTGTAAATGAAGGAGGATAAATAAATACACACATCTTTTCGTACAGCAGGCCCGTGTTGCCTAAATGTCCTGTTCTTCCTGCATACAGTAGATCAACCATATTGGTTGGGAATACTTGGTCTAAAAATGAAAAAAAAAGGAAATACTTGTATCCATGTGTCCAGTGTTGATCGATTTTCATAAGCAATCACCTGATATCATTGTGCATGCCTAAATTATTAATAGCATTAGCCTAAACTATGTCCCATTATTGCCTTCCTATTGATACAGATACAAATAATATATCTTATTTTTCGAGAGAATTAAAATATAGTCCATGCTTTTGATCATTAGCATATGGTAAATGACCTATATTTGGTCTTTTTATGATTTTTTTAAGGCCATAATGTATTTAAAGACTTGAAGAGCCTGGCATTGTAACGTGGTGTGTAAGGGAAACTGAATACAGTCAGTAAATGGTGTATCTGTTGGTTATTTATGTAAATGTTAAAAGAGTTTTACAGCCTCAGACTTGCTAGCGTATTCTTCTCAGATGTGCTGATGGCATTGCGAGCGAATTGGCTAACTTTCTTCAGTGGCCTCCATGCAGAGATATGAACCATAGCTGCAAGTGGCAAGCCTGCCATTATGATATCTCTCCTCCAGCTCTTCCTTGCTGGTTTAGTAGCAATTGGGCCTTGATAGATGAACGGCGAATTTCAGTCGGAGCCCTTGCTGTTCGTTTCCAATCACTCCAGCTGCGTTGCTTAAGCGTTTATTTCCTCACTTTAATAGCACTTTTTTTGGGGGGGTGGGCAGGGGGGCCGCGTCCTTATAGAATGCAAATTCGTTCAAAAACACAATTTGGTGCCTTTTAATGGTTCGGCGGCTCGGGATGCAATTGCCTGGGCTGCGGATGAGTGAGAGAGGGCAAGGTTGGGGGTGTGAGAGTGTGTGAGTGTGCAGCGATGGCAGAATGAAGCAAGGTTAACTCTCGGCTTTTTAAAGGGGGGTAAAAGACAGGCAAGGCTCTTTAATTGAGTGTGAAAGCAGCTGGGTGTTGGGAGCCATTTCCACCCCCCACCCCTCCTTCCTCCTCCCTCCACACGCTCGACAAGCGACTGTCTCAATATCCTCTCGGCTCTAATCGCTCGCTCAGCGCCCGCCACCCCCGTCTCTCCCTCCCTCCCTCTCTTTTCTCTCCCTTTCTCTCTCTCTCTCTCTCCCCGAGCCCCGCGCCCTGCCGAGGATTGTTTTACGCTTAATTTTGTTAAACCTAACGAGATTTTGCTAATTAAATCTCCCCCTGGCTGGAAATCTCTCGCTCCTGTCGGGAGAAGTGATTGTTTGTAGATCTTTTTAGACAAATAAACATTTTCATCGAGAAAGCGTGGGGTGAGAGGAACGCTTCCCGCTTCCCATTCTTCGTGCTACAATCAGATAGAGGCCTGATATGCTCGTGTCGGCTTACACGGCCCTCAGATAAGCCTCTGTTATTAGTATTTTTCCACACTTCTAAGATTTACGATGATTGCCCGCTGCTTCATCACAGGGATTTTAATGAAACATGTAACATTGCAGTGCGAAAGCAAACATTAGTAAACCGGCCCTGTGCACGGATCCGTTAATAGCATGGCTGGAGGCCAGATGTACTCATTGGAAGGGTTGATGGCAGGATCTGTCAGTCCGGCAGTGTCAAAGGCTTAGCACAATATTGGCCTACTGGTAATTTCGGAATCTGGTACAAGGTTTAGCTAAAGCAGTAAGCTTCCACTTTGCATCACCAGTACTCCTTCAGCATCACCGTAATGGACAGCCTTGAGTGGTTTATTACTTATATAATATGGCTGCACAATACGAAGGACAATATGATGAAACACACCAAATTGAAATACACATGTACATTAATTAACACAAATAATTATTAGATTAGAATCAGAGATTAAACCTCTGCTGCAAGTTGTCTAGTTCATTAAAAGGTTATAGGCTATGGTTGACTAGCAACTAGGCAAGCACCGAATGTTTGGCCACCGAAATTATTCAGGCCGAAAATGGCAAAAAGTCCACTTAAGGTGTTGAGACAGTGTTTTTGCCATATTGTGTTTTGTTGATACTGGGATGTTGTTCAGTGTTTTAATCTGCAGTTTATTTATTTTTTTGTATTTTTTGTATTTAAAAACAATACAAAAATACATCCCAGACAACAATATCGTTCTGGCCCAAATCTAGCCCACATTCCCTATTTTCATCTGGCCCACTCATCGGATGGGTTGACGGCACTTGGGTGGACCGCTCCTCGTATACAGTCATACGGGTCTACCAGCAGTGGCTGAAATTCCGATCTACAGGGAATTCTTTTCAGAATTGTGCCAGGGAGGGCATCCACCAAATCTGGCCCAACTTCGCAATTCATTGAGTGGCTGAACATTGATGTGGTCCACATCCAGAAACTTCCATGGCGAATCCAATCACAGCTCTTATTGGTACTCGTGGAGTTATTAAACAATCTTGTTCATACGTGATGTGATCTACTCAGGTAGATGCTCAGACTTGTCCAGCACAAATTCATTTATGTTTTCATATACTGGGATTTCTATTGATTATATTGTCCATTGGTTGGGTAGATGGTAAGCTGGATTTGGGCTGCGTTAAACACCTCTTGAGTTCCTGCATATGCTTTAGAAACAGTGCACAACAACTAAACATGGACTTCCCTAATAAAACAACTGCCAGCTTTCCAAATCTGTGCCAGTACACTTTTTTGTACTGACTGAATTGCGGTTCCAGCCCATTTTGGTTCCAGCCCATTTCCACCTCAGGCCATAACACAAGGCATAATTAGCAAGATGTCATTTGCATAGTGCTAAGTGCCGGCTAATCGGTTTCATTTATTGTTAGCAACATTAGCTTGTTTGACAGAACCATTCCGTTATAGCACAAAGCTTTTGCCTATTTGATTTAAGACTCTAGATATGGCAAAAACACAACATCATGATACTTTAGAATGTTTTCGTGATACGTTTAATGATAGCAGGTTTTTGAAAAGTGGAACAGATATGATTCACAAGTTAGAACTGCTAAACACACAGGACCACATGTAAAATCTATACTGTCGAATCCAATGACTGTATTGATTATACAGTGACTTGTAATTTGGTTTCATATCCATCATTGGTCCAGTTAAACCAGATAATAATACAGCCATTGTAGTGAAACATGAGCCTGGTCAGTGTTCTATATGTTCTGACAATATCCATAATTCGCCATATGTGCATTATGTAATCTTTTTTCACAAAGGCGATGAAATATTGTCATTTTCCCAATGACTCCCACCCCCAACTGTGGAACAGCCCAGCAAAGCCTTTTTCATAAATCTATTTTAGGGGATATAAAAGGGACCCCTTCTTTTGAGACCTCTAATCAACCATTATTAAAAATAGAAGCCATTACAACAATTGTAACTGACCATCATTTATGTCTGTATGTTATGTGCTAATGGCTAAGGCTTTGTATTGGTGCAGCCTGCTTAGATTCGACGTTTGCCAGTTGTAATGTAATTTGTTGATGGCCCATAAGGTCTCAGCGGTGTAATGTATCCACACAAATCAACGTGTCTTATGGGGTTTCATTCAAAGCGAAGTGGAAGCGGATTGTTTTTTAGATAGAAAGAAATGGTGAACTACCCATTTTAACATTTTGGCACCCAACAATAAAAAATAAATCACTTTACCACAATTATTCCTTTGTTCCATGTTATTGTTCTTAGCTAATGTTAACTCACCAGAGCAAACGTTAGTAGTAGTACTGTATGCGGCAAAATATGAGAATTAAGAAGCTTACTTCCAGGGCAGTCGTGGCCTGGAGCTTAGGGAACCAGTCTCGAAACAGGTTCGATTCCCTGATACGACAGGACGCGACTGAAATGCCCATGAGCAAGGCACCTAACCCTATTGATATAGACGCCTTCTGCTCCGGGCAGGTGTGCTCACTATCATCCATGCTGTGTGTTCACTAGTATGTGTGTATGTGGGTGTTTCACTTCACAGATCAGCAAATGGTTCAATTCAGTTCAATTGTAATTCAGTTTGCTTATCCATAATTGGACAATATATAAATGCCTGATCGAAGCAATAAACATAAAACACATAAAACAAAAATTTATAGGGCTAAGTATTGGCGAATACATGGCACTGTGACATATACCTTGATACAGTAATTCAGCATATTATGATATATTGCTTTATTTTGGTGCAGCCTGCATAGATTTGACATTTGCCAGTTGTGATGCAAGGTATACTGCATGGTTTAAAATCTAGTTTAGGTGAACTCATGGGTGCTCCGCTAGGTTCGCTAACGCTAACATTAGTGGTAAACCCTTATGGTACTTGTTTATATTGGAGTCTAATAGCTGATGGTGACAACACTGCTATCTAGCACTTAAGGTTTTAAATACAACACATAATGACCCACTGTTGGTCACAAATGAACATTAATTGCAAATAAACTATTAATTAACAATTGAGACTTTTTTGGTCATTAGAGAACCAACCCAGTATCAAAAAATATAATATTATGATACCAGGGTCGTATCGAAACACCCTGTGTAAAGTCTCTGTAGACTGATTGAATACAAAGCAGGATGGCTTGTTCTTTAGTACAGTTCAATGAAAGGTGAATATGCTGAAGGTAATTCCCAGGAATCGCTGTGTGTTTATAATATGCCTGTAATCTGAATACTGTCTTTAATGGAATGGAATTCTTGGAATTCTGATTGCACAATGCTGTCACAGTACCTGCTACTAACCAAACCCTGACCATTAGCATATGGCTCAACGCTGGTTGTTCCAAAGACATATACATATGAAACTGCTTGCTTACTTGCGTATTCACTCCATTTGTCTCCGAGAGACATAGGAGCAGCAGGCAGCATTGGCTGTGTGCGCTCTGTGGTGGTCTTAACTGATGTTAGCTAGCCTCTTTCCATTGCGATGAGCAGCAGCTTTGCATGAAAGCCAGGACTGGCATTATATGCATTGAAAGGAAATTAGGAAATAATGCATCAGAACGATTGCTACATTGGAAAAGTTGGTCATTTGCCCGCCAGTAAATGTCTTTGTTATTCCAGAGAGAACTGAGACGCACTCACACGCTGAAGAGCCCATATTGTCATTTATATAAGGCAACCACACTAAAGGTGTATGAATATGTATGGGCGTAGCTGAGTTTGTGTGTGTTGTGTTTTGTTGTGTGTGGGGAAGCGGCGCTGGGTGGGTCTGCTCCATTGAGCTCTCCCAATGAGAGGCCTTGAAAGCATTGTTGACTGCAGGCAGCGGGCTGCTATTGTGGATTCCCCCTCGGGACACTGTTATTGTGGGACTCAACCTTATGTTTCCCGTTTGGGCTAAGAGTAACTGGTGCCAAGGCGCTTTCTCTCCTTCCCTCTCTCTCTTTCCCTCTCTCTCTCTCACACACACATGCCCCCTGACTAATCCTTCTCCCCAACACACACAAAACTCACTCATACTCATACCGCACACACACACATTCACACAGGCTGGCAGTGCTCTCGCCCTGTGGTGGACTGTTGGGCAGTAGGCCCAGTCTCTTGTGAAAGGTGCCCTCTGATTCTGCCCCCTCTGATCAGGTTTCTGCCACCTGTTGCACCGCGCCGGGAGGGCAGAGGGGGTCAGCAAAGATGCCCTGGCATCTGGCACACTAATACTCCGAATACCACCCAGGACCCACTATTCAAATCTCTACATTCATAAGGCCTTTCTTGTCCTTCTCTTGAGTTTGGCCAGTTTAGCCTGTTTTTATTTGACACTAAAACCACTGAGTCGTTCTCTCGGTCTACATACTTACTGACCAGCTGTCTTAATGGAAAGCATTGTAGCCACCCAGCCAAGACGTTTTTGGTGTGCTGCTTCTTTAGTTTGGCACTACAGCCATGAGTCTACAGTGGACAGAGCGCCATGGAAGCCTATTAGCCTCTAACTGATTTGAACTTCTAACTATATGAAAATGAGCGAGTCTAAATCATCACAAATCTGCCTCAAACCATTTTTGAGTTATCATGTAATCCTAAACAGGTTACATACAGGGGTTGGACAATGAAACTGAAACACCTGGTTTTAGACCACAGTCATTTATTAGTATGGTGTAGGGCTCCTTTTGCGGCCAATACAGCGTCAGTTGGTCTTGGGAATGACATATACAAGTCCTGCACAGTGGTCAGAGGGAGTTTAAGCCATTCTTCTTGCAGGATAGTGGCCAGGTCACTACGTGATGCTGGTGGAGGTTCGTCCTTCTTGGTGGTATGCTGACATTACCCTGGATACCGTGGCTCTTGATACATCACAAAGACTTGCTGTCTTGGTCACAGATGCGCCAGCAAGACGTGCACCAACAATGTGTCCTCTTTTGAACTCTGGTATGTCACCCATAATGTTGTGTGCATTGCAGTATTTTGAGCAGAACTGAGCTCCTACCTGCTAACTGAACCTTCACACTCTGCTCTTACTGGTGCAATGTGCAGTTAATGAAGATTGGCCACCAGGCTGGTCCAATTTAGCCATGAGACCTAAACTTCTCAGAGTAATGTAATAAACCCATTCATGTGTTTGTTACAAGCAGAGTTGATCACTGTAGTGGTCCTCTTACTGAGGTTCCTAAGAAAACAATCCAGCTCCTACAACCAGGTTGGCCACACGCCTGTTTTTAGGCCAGGCCTTCCGGTTATTCACCTCCCAGTCCTCTGTGCAGCGTAATACCTAGGCAGACGCCTGTTTGTCCTCTTTTCGGGATGAACTATTTAAAATATTCACCCACGAACAATATTTTGTGTGTCCGTGTCAAAAGACAAGTCTCAGATTTCATTGGTTTACCAAGGTCATATGACCATCGCGCACCCACCGGCTAACTGCAGGTCAGCCCTCTAAACGCTAGTCAATTAGTAAGCCCCCGTCTGACTTCCGAATGTCATCCAATCCACCCAGTTAGGTGCGTAAAGCATCATGTATGTGTTATATAGGTTAAGATATGATTTTAATTCTTTTCTAGTATTGTGCCCAACCCATGCCCCTTTTATGATGTCCTCCTTTTGGGGGTTTTGAAAGTGGCCACCCTAACGACAACAAATACAAATCACAGCAGCACAGATCCTAACAACTACTACGAAGAGAACTCATATCACTCTGGTTCTAAGAGAACTGTACTAGCTAATCTTTTCAAATAGAGTTGTCAGTTCTGGTACTAGTCTGTAAACTCCAAATAGCCTAGCACCAGCTTACTTCACAGAGTGTCTCATTGTTAATGTTCCAGCTCTAATGTTCTTAGATCACACTGAGCTGCCAACAGTATGAAAAGAGCGCTCTCTCTCTCTCTCTCTCTCTCTCTCTCTCTCTCTATATATATATATATATATATATATACAGGGGTTGGACAATGAAACTGAAACACCTGGTTTTAGACCACAGTCATTTATTAGTATGGTGTAGGGCCTCCTTTTGCGGCCAATACAGCGTCAGTTGGTCTTGGGAATGACATATACTGCGTCCTGCACAGTGGTCAGAGGGAGTTTAAGCCATTCTTCTTGCAGGATAGTGGCCAGGTCACTACGTGATGCTGGTGGAGGTTCGTCCTTCTTGGTGGTATGCTGACATTACCCTGGATACCGTGGCTCTTGATACATCACAAAGACTTGCTGTCTTGGTCACAGATGCGCCAGCAAGACGTGCACCAACAATCTGTCCTCTTTTGAACTCTGGTATGTCACCCATAATGTTGTGTGCATTGCAGTATTTTGAGCAGAACTGTGCTCTTACCTGCTAACTGAACCTTCACACTCTGCTCTTACTGGTGCAATGTGCAATTAATGAAGATTGGCCACCAGGCTGGTCCAATTTAGCCATGAGACCTCCCACACTAAAATGACAGGTGTTTCAGTTTCATTGTCCAACACCTGTATATATATATATATATAAATTATGTTTATAGGTTTTGTAATAATATAAAATGCTAGCCAAAAGCGCTATTAGCAGAAGCCGGAATTTTATAACGTTCTTACAAAGGCCTGGCCTAAAGCTGCCTGCTAGCGCTGTGAGCTAAGATACTTTTATCCATTTCTCAGAGTCAGAAACCACATTAGCAGCTTAATAAAGCTTGAGACATGGGTGTGATGATTTAGGGGTCTTTCAGATGAGGTCTTTTTAAACCAGGGGTGCGGCACAAAAGTTCTGGGTTTTAACTGAAATGCACTCAGCAGGCTAACAGAGCACTCTTCAAGCATGGGGTATGTGCCTTTATAAGAAGCTTGCATCAGGGAACGCCTTCTGGTTAGCAACGTGCTAAATCACTGGGCCCACATTACTTTGTAGCTGTGTTAGCCTTGTAGCTGCAGTGCAAAGCTGGAGAACCTATCACCGTAGAACATTAAGGCAGTCCTTGTGTAGGTTGTATATGATCACTGTGCTCCATTAGAAGGCTCTCTGATATCTGAATGCATGATTTAGGCAGCTATTGTGCACTGACCGATGCGTTCTTCTCTTTGAACCTCGGCCACCGGCATCTTCATCCTCGTCCTCATCATGATCATCATCTATGCCCCCACCTGGGCCTTCACCTTTATGTCTCTGCCTCGGCAGGCACGATTAAAATTATGTTGATTTAGCTTAGTAGCCCCCGCCCCCCTCTCTCTCGATGGAAGCTTATTAGTTTGAATATTTTTTTTTGTATTATTTATTCCCATTTTCTCGGGGTCCCTGTCGGCATTTCCAATTACTCTCGCCGTTCGGCTGTAATTGCCTCGGCGCTAATGGCCGCCAGACAATCGTGCTAAATGAGGTGAAGGCGCGAGGCAGCGAGCTCGACTTCATTAAGAGCTAATGGGATTTTATTGGAGGGACTGAGGACCCGGCTCATCAGAAAGGAGAGTTGGAGGAAAAACGGAACAGATGGAGGAGAAAAGGCAGCGAGAGTTTGATAGGCTGCCGCTGCCGTCGCCGCAGCCGCCACCGCTGCTCTTTTAAAGTTCGAACAGCCCCCACTGTTTTACTCATAAGTGCGCACAAGCATGCGCAAGTTTGCAGAGGCTTTAAAGTAGATACAGGAAACAGTAAGATTACACGGCTTATCGGAATGCTGCTTGGATTTCATAGCTATTCCTCGGATACACCTGAAATTCACTGATGTACAAAAATGGTTTATCTTCAAAACCATAATGCTGTATTGTTCTTAACATCTGTTGATGTAGACCGGAGATATTTGCTTTGCAGAATGCCAGTTGTGGCCATTTGTCAGGGTAGCTGCTTGTTTGCAGATGATCCATAAAAACAGATAATATATACTGTCCAAAAGTATGTATCCTAAATACTGGGTTCTGAGGTTTAGCTACCCTATTGCTAACAGCTGATTACAATAAAGCATAGAGCAATATAGTAGGGTGGCCACACATCCAGTTTAGGCCACATGCCAGTCCTCTGTCCAGTGCAATACCTGGAAGGAGGTATTCCAGTCCTCTCTTCGTAATGAACTATTTAAAATATTCACTTGCGAACAACAGTTTGTGTGCCATTGGCTCGTGTCAGTGTCAAAAGACATGCCTAGCATTTCATTGGTTTAACAAAGTCATGTGATGTCTAACTGCAGGTCAGCTTTCCTAAAGCCAGTCAATTAGTACACTCCCGTCTGACTCACGAACGTCACCCGTTCCACCCAGTTAGGGTGAGTAAAGCAATCATTTATGTGTTATAGAGGTTAGATTATGAATTTTGATGATGTTCTCCTTTTAGGGGTGGGATGTCCTCCTTTTAGGGGTGGGATGTCCTCCTTTTAGGGGTGGGATGTCCTCCTTTTAGGGGTGGGATGTCCTCCTTTTTGGGGTAATGAAAGTGGCCACCCTACCATATAGACAGTCTCCATAGACAAACATTGATAGTAGAGAGGTGCTCAGTGGCGATAATGCGGTAGGGGTGGAGGTGAAGTGAC
Source organism: Prochilodus magdalenae (assembly GCA_024036415.1). NCBI lineage: Eukaryota > Metazoa > Chordata > Actinopteri > Characiformes > Prochilodontidae > Prochilodus > Prochilodus magdalenae. Next base: position 407,745 of record JAMWET010000197.1, read on the forward strand.
ACCAGGCCTTCTTGACATGTGACAGTAAACTGTACATCTTGGTGCTGAACACGGTGCCTCCACACACGGATTCGTTGGTCGTCTCCACCAAGACAGAAGTGAGACTCACTGAAGATGACTCGCTGCCATTGTGAGGCACTCCGTGACTGTCTGGCACGACACCACTGCAGTCTTTGGTGACAGTGACGTGGTGTTATAAGGTCAATCGTTGTAGAGCCATCTGCCAAAGGTGCTGGCACTAACAGGAGGACTCATGGAGGGCATCACTGCCCGCTGAATATCTGCAGTCGGCTGTTGGGTCAGTCAGATAAAGCCATAAGGCCCGTCCTTGCTTACATGGCATGTGTGGTCGAGTGTGAAACTTGAATCATTGGCATGTCTCACAACGTCAAACCTACCCACCAAGATTCTGTCATGGCGGTTGGTTCCTTCTGGGTGCAGCTGTTCGTACAGCTGTTCTTTTGAGGATGAGTGTATGTGAGGCTTTCAGTACAGCATGTGATGTGATGTTTAAATCCAGCGTGTTTCTGTTCAGAGCTATTTTGTCCGTGTGCAGTGTGAATGAAGGGTTTTCAGTAATACTTTCAGCACCGCACTTTGCAGCTTAGTAGATATGCATGTAATGGAGCAATTACGCCGAGGTGCTTACAGTGCTCTCAGTGTTTGTCGAGAGGATTCTCATCAAAAACCTGCCTCAGTCATGAAACACAGCGCCTGCGAAGTGCTTGGGTGTCTGGAGAAACCTATCATGCCTCCTCTACTGTATGTATCGAGGGAGAGGGAAAAAAGAGGGAGAGATAGAAGGAGAGAGTGAGAGAGAGATTTACAAGGGTTTTACAGCCTTGTAAGACAAATAACCGGAGACACGGATGAAATAGTGGGAGAGTGGCTTAACCCTTAGAAGCTGCAGTTATGGCTGTCAATAAACACAGTTTAATTCACTCTTAAATATCTTCCATTTGTAGCTCATTGAAACAAACATCTATCAATAGCACATCTCTGTTTGATGGTAAGTGTAATGTGTGAGTGTACTGTAAGTACCGTGTTGGTGTACAGCAACTCAGTAAGTGTGATGTGTTAGTGTGCTGTAAGTAGTGTGTTGGTGTACAGTAACTCAGTAAGTGTGATGTGTTAGTGTGCTGTAAGTAGTGTGTTGGTGTACAGTAACTCAGTAAGTGTAATGTGTTAGTGTGCTGTAAGTAGTGTGTTGGTGTACAGTAACTCAGTAAGTGTGATGTGTTAGTGTGCTGTAAGTAGTGTGTTGGTGTACAGTAACTCAGTAAGTGTAATGTGTTAGTGTGCTGTAAGTAGCGTGTCGGTGTACAGTAACTCAGTAAGTGTAGTGTGTTAGTGTGCTGTAAGTATTGTGTCGGTGTACAGTAACTCAGTAAGTGTAATGTGTTAGTGTGCTGTAAGTAGTGTGTTGGTGTACAGTAACTCAGTAAGTGTAATGTGTTAGTGTACTGTAAGTAGTGTGTTGGTGTACAGTAACTCAGTAAGTGTAATGTGTTAGTGTACTGTAAGTAGTGTGTTGGTGTACAGTAACTCAGTAAGTGTAATGTGTTAGTGTTCTGTAAGTAGTGTGTAGGTGTACAGTGTAACTGTAAGTAGTGTGTAATTCAGTGTGTAGGTGTACAGTAACTCAGTAAGTGTAATGTGTTAGTGTGCTGTAAGTAGTGTGTTGGTGTACAGTAGCTCAGTAAGTGTAATGTGTTAGTGTGCTGTAAGTAGTGTGTTGGTGTACAGTAACTCAGTAAGTGTAATGTGTTAGTGTGCTGTAAGTAGTGTGTTGGTGTACAGTAGCTCAGTAAGTGTAATGTGTTAGTGTACTGTAAGTAGTGTGTTGGTGTACAGTAACTCAGGGGTTTTTGGCCATGTGGGTTATTCTTCTGCAGCTGGTATTAGGCTGAGCTGAACACAGCTATACAACTGAGCCTTCCACAGAACTGATCGATAAACAGCCATCATATGCAACATAAGACTACATCCGCTATCAGCCGCTAGACCGAGAGTGACAGTAAACCCTCTCCTGCAAGAGGATCATCTAGAACACTGGAGAGGAACACACTCCTGAACTACTTCAGATGGAGTATTGCCATGTAATCGTGTTAACTGTGAGGTGGGAAGAAGGAAAATCTCCACTTTGATTAGATAAGAGGCACAGCTCGGAGCTATCACGTCAAACCGCAGTGGGTGACATTGCACAGGATAGTCAATGTCAGAAATATAGCAGTGTGTAGCTTCCATGTGCTTCAGACAGTGGACAGTTGTGTATGTATAAAAAAACCTTGTGCTAAAATGAAAATGTATTTTATTCTTATTGTATGTACATGAATGTGAATTATTAAGATGTAAATGAGACCATTCGGACGAGAAGTGCTTGTTTCAGGAGACACTCAGTGATGTCTGAAGAGTTTAGAGGTTTACTATCATCTATCTATCTATCTATCTATCTATCTATCTATCTATCTATCTATCTATCTATCTATCTATCTATCTATCTATCTATCTATATATATATATATATAGTAAAAATAAATAAATAAATAAGTAAATAAATAAATGGATAAATAAATAAGTAAATAAATAAATAAATAAAACTATATACATACATACATATATATATATATATATCATATATATATATGAGTAAGAGCGGTATCTGTATGTCCGAATGTCAATACTAGAACTGAGGTGCTGTTTGCATATGCAGGAGGCAAAAACAGCTTAGTGTGAGTGCACATGTGGGAGAGTACAGCGTGTTGAGGTACCAAAGTGTGCAGTTAAGTATGTGGTTATAAACAGTATAAGATATATAATAAAGTGTACAGTGCAGGTAAGAGAACACTAGCTCCGCTTTCAGGTGAACATTGGTCTGCACAGCTTATAGGTATATATTATATAGATAAATACAATATAGATATATAAAATAAACAGCTCAAATGTTCAAGTACACAGGTTAGTTAAAGTGCAGTGTATACAGTCCTGTGAGCTATTGAAGCGCCAGTCTGGAACTAAAGAAATACAGGATGCTGCCCCCAGTATGTTGGTGGTCTGTTCTCAGTGCAGTAGTGACCCTGAGCACTGCTGTGTCTGATCCACTCACACCAGCACAACAAACACTAACACACCACCACCCACATAATACCTGCTCTGTGGTGGTCCAGTCAGACGGACTACGGTTCCAGTGGCTGACAGCTGGGCTTATTACCCAGAATGCACCATTCAAGTTTGCTACAACACATTATGCAAGGCCAGATAACATCACCCCCAAATGTTTATGAGGTCTCGAATATCAAGTTAAATTGATTTTAAAAGTCTGAAGATTTCTGATCCGGCTGTTCAAACTGAGCCGTGGTGCTGCATACTTGAAAAAAAAGTGTCCCAGACTGGGAACTGAAAATGCCAGGTTCAGTGTGCTTTGCCGTTCACACAGCCAAACAGGTAACACACCTGGGCTGAAGCGAAAGATTGGATTTTGGACACCTCCTGTGTGAACAGGTGTAGTTTCTCAACAATGAGCTATTTTACATCTACAGCAGTTTAGCTCCGCCCACTCACATTGAATTTCTATGTGTTTCAATCTGGACTGGGGCACAATAGAGGCAGAGCAATCAGAACAAAGGTCATTTACATAAGGCCATAATAACAGAAATGGAGTGTTTTATTCGAATGGGTAAAGAGTGGCTGGAAAATGCCACAGTGGATTGTGACTATACAAGCCCACTAATAATTAATAGGAGAAACATCAAGCATAGCAAATACACCATATTGGAATATAGAAAGATAAGGCTTTATTGCAACAGCGACCGTATACAGAGTTGGGGTCTTTGCTAATGCTGCACATTGTTGTTCCATCCATGCTTCCATTAGACGTTCTGCAGTGGGTATGTAAGCCGTCTGGTAGCTCCTCATTTAGCATTTGTTGAGTCAGAGGATGAATGAGGTATGTAGGGAGCTTTGAGGATCTGTTGGAGTCTATATGGAGAGTCCTTACCCCTGCACTAGAGTGAATGAGAGAGTAAGTAAATGAGGGGGTGGAGGGCTGTGTTAGCGAGCGTATAGGAGAGTGAGCGGGTGAGAGGTAGAGAGAGTTAGAGAGGGATCGGTGACGTGCTTGAAGGGCCTGGCGTTTGAGCTTCATCTTGGTGGTAATGGCCGTAATGTAGCTAATGAGTGGATGATTTTGTCTGTGCATGTGCATCATCAGAGGTTGAAATATGAATGGGCTGGTTTGTAATGCTAAATGGGGGAGTTCTGTATTTGCAAGACCCGTCCCGCCTTTCAATGGAAAGCCAATTACCGCTGTTGGTTGAGGCATAAGCGGGAGAAGGATACTCATGCATAGTTGTGGGAATAACCGGACAATGCCATTTCCTCATATTAAACATTTACATTTATGGCATTTAGCTGACACTATCCAGAGCAACTTACGAGGTTAATGATTACAGGTAGGCCAACGTAGTGTTAGGAGTCTTGCCCAAGGACTCTTATTGGTGTAGCTCAGCATAGTCACCCAGACTGGGATTCAAACCCCAGTCTTCCACACGTAGTAGTGGTGTTACCCACTGAGCTACACCAACCACAAAGCACATTTTTATACTTATATTACATTCAAAAGTGTTTAAAAATATATATATATATATATATATATATATATATATATATATATATATATATATATATATATATATATATATATATATATATATATATGTTTGGGGTTTTTTTGGCACACCAGTTAATAGTTCCCATTCCCAGTTAACAGAAACCCGGGCTTGAAAACACTTGGTTCAAACCAAGATAGCTGCAGAGGGGGCGGAGTTTGGTTTAGCTCCCTAAAATTGGAGATTCCAGAGTTCCATTCTAAATCTCACTGTAGTCTCTAGACTTACATTTAAACCACCACAGTTTATAATTATTATTATTATGAAGTGTAGTCAAGTCAGTTCCCAAATGGCTAGTGTTTCTCCAAAATGTCTTCCGGTTTAGTGTTTTGGCTTCTTAATGGCTCACTCCTGATACCTCTGACTGTGTCCATCCATCTTACACTTTCAAAACAAGGTCTTTGAGTGGCTGGCATGCTGGTATGACATATATCAATGTTGTTTTGAATTTGAAAATGGCAGCATAGTGTTATTTCCACCGTAATAAGTGAGCTTTTCATGATACCTCATTATTATATGTAGACACATTTCCGCACACAGGGTTCATTCTGGCATGGCCACGCCCGCAACTTATTTCATTGGTCCGTTGACAGATTGAGGCTTGAGAGTTCATTTCCGGGGCTTGGTGGTGTATTTACATGCCTTAGGTTTGGCCAGTTCAAGCTTGATGATTAAACCTACACCTCACCCATTGGCTCCTGGCATCATCTATTTGCATACTGGGTGTTTCTTTCCCCTTCACCATCAGTGTGAATCATCTCTCCAGAGCTGCCTTTCCTTGTGTGGACAGTTGAAGCTGTACTGTGTGGTATTTGCCTTATCAGCCATATTATTTAAGCTTCTGAGAGCACATCAACACTTTGTCTGCTACTGATTGTGGAATTATGGTGGCTGGCTACTAGCTTGGCCACTCAGTGGAGAGTTATGTTATCAGCACTGGTAAAGTTAGTATGTATTAATATTAAATGGGAACTTGAAGCAAGTTTCTTAAATGTTCATAATGTGTATCCGATTGTTTACTGCTACAGATGTATTCAATACGCTTCCTAGCATTCCCATAACTGTTCAGAAATGGCCAAGTGCATGAGCAGCGTTAAGCTGTAGTAGGCACGACGGCTAATTCCCCAGTTGACACTCTCACTAATAAGGCTTTACTGGACTCTACACTGGCTGGGTGGTATATGGACTTTGTACAGCATATTCATATATTTCTTTATTAATATATATTGATTATATTGCAGTTTATAGCACTATAGTTTTATGTTGTTTTAAAATACACAACCTGTTTCCTTTGTAAAGCTGGGCCAGTGTTTGCATCTCTCTTCTCTCACACTTCCCATGCAACCCCACCCCCTCTCCCCTGCACGCGAACCCCACGTTGTGCCGAATTCCGACTCCTGTTTGCATGCATGCACAGACATATGGACACTACAGATATTTCAGGTGTTTCTGTTTGTGTAAATAATGGTTTATCTTCATTTTCACTCCACGGCCAATAGCACTACAGGACCTAAAGCTAAACAAAGAGTCTCACAGTGAGCCATTCATTTAATATAGTGAGGCAAAGACTTTGGTTGTTGGGCCAGAGCTTGGGAATTGAACTGCCTTTCGGTTGCATCGATAAATATTAGATTTGAAACACTGTTTTAATTCTCAAGTCTGGACCAATAACGTACTTGCTATAACCATGTTCTGACAACAGGAGGTTGAAGCATTGTTTATGTATTTATTAATTCATTTATTTTGTTGTAAATATTAGACAATGTGACATTTATTCCTCCATTAATGAGATTTTGGAAATGTCATGTTGTACAAATATACTCTAATAATCTGTAATGATCGAGTTAGGACGAATCTAGTACATTAAATTAACCCACATACACTGTACTGCTGTATATATTTTGTGGCTGATATGGCATTCATATTTAAGATAGATTTTGGTTGAAATGTCATATATATATATACAGGGGTTGGACAATGAAACTGAAACACCTGGTTTTAGACCACAGTCATTTATTAGTATGGTGTAGGGCCTCCTTTTGTGGCCAATACAGCGTCAGTTGGTCTTGGGAATGACATATACAAGTCCTGCACAGTGGTCTAGCCATTCTTCTTGCAGGATAGCCAGGTCACTACGTGATGCTGGTGGAGGTTCGCATGACATTTACCCTGGATACCGTGGCTCTTGATACATCACAAAGACTTGCTGTCTTATCACAGATGCGCCAGCAAGACGTGCACCAACAATGTGTCCTCTTTTGAACTCTGGTATGTCACCCATAATGTTGTGTGCATTGCAGTATTTTGAGCAGAACTGTGCTCTTACCTGCTAACTGAACCTTCACACTCTGCTCTTACTGGTGCAATGTGTAATTAATGAAGATTGGCCACCAGGCTGGTCCAATTTAGCCATGAGATGACACGTGTTTCAGTTTCATTGTCCAACCCCTGTATATATATATATATATATATATATATATTTTTTTTTTTTTTTTTTTTTCACAGTTTCTGAAATTGAGTCTTTAAGATAACCAATAACATCCATTTAGTTGGGTGTGTCTAAACTTTTGACTGGTAGTGTAAATCTGATTACATTCTCCATTGGAAGGTTTGTTTACATGTGCACCATTATAGCAGTGTTTAGAATGGTCGACATACTGCCAGTCAAATTTCCAATAATGGTAAAAGCAGTGGCACTGGCATCCAGCCAATGTTTCTCGCCCCTTTCTTTAATATGTGCACGTGAAGTACGTTTTCCTCCACAAACACCCAAGCAGGTCAGCTGCAAACCCAGGTAACTCATACAGCTGCTCATCTCACGTTGACTGGACTCACGTGCTGCTGGTTGCCATCGTAACGTTACACTAAGTGGTAGCCATTTTGGATCTGATTACTTACAGATTACAGATCGGCGAGTAGAGCGTGCACATAAACTCACTCACCAGTCTTCTATAATCAGAAGGAATTCAATCAAATTGGCTGTGAACCCAGCCAGTGTGTGCACAGAATATCGCCTCATATCAACCAAAATGTTCAGCTAACTGGCAAAAAAGATAGCTAATTGGCTAAATTAGACGCTGGTCATTATAACAGTTCCAGCTGTCTCTATTATGAAAAAAGGACAGCTTCACCCAGAAGGAATCAGCCGACAGGAATGAAAATTGGTGGGTAGGTTTGACATCATGAGACATGCGGATGACTCAAGTTTCACACTTGGCCGTGCATGTGACGTAGGCAAGGACAGGTCCTATCACTGTACCTGATTGACTGTATAAGGCATCCTGTTAAGTGTGCTTTCCATACTCACTTGTTGTGTTGTGTTGGTAGCGTCGTGTGCTCAGATGAGTTTGAAAGCAATTTGATCAGATGGAGAAGTCGAAGAGGGGTCACATCATTGGGCTCCAATTGGGAAGTTGGATGGCTTTATCGATATATTGCGTGCCATAGCGGTCATGGGGACACTACCATAGCACATTGTTGGCAGCAGTGGATAGAAGAAGGCCTGAACCCTGAACCACTGACATGAAGGATCTGGGAGACCTACATGGAGCGATGAATTGTCCGACATGTGCAGAGTAACCCAACAGCCATGATTACGGACATTCAGTGAACAGTGGTGGCCTCTATGAGTCATCCTGTGGATGGCAACACCATTGAACCAGGAACTGCAAGTTGTGGGTCCCATTTGGATCAATTCTGCCAGAAAAACTCAAAAAGTAAAATGGATGGAAAGTGGTATTTGAAGCTGTACAGTTTTAAGGATGACAGTTATTAAGAAATAAAGAGTCTTTGGTGTAGGCCCCGTTCTAGGTCCAGGTCTTGAAGTGCTCAGACCCTCGCAGATCCTGCTGAATATGGACAGCAGGGCCTGAGTCTACTCCGTAGATACCAGGTCCGGGATCAAACTGGTAGTGAGGGGAAGGAAGCAGGTGAATGTTGAAACACCAGCACCTGAAGGCGGCAGAACAGGATGGTTAGCGGAATCCTTTTAAAGACGGGTGGGAGACTGTGATCAGCCAGAGTAATGAATGAATGAATGAATGAATGAATGAATGAGTGAGGTAGCTTTGGGGTCTTCCTGGCAGAACTTGCTCTGAAGCTTTCAGCTCTTGTGTTTGATCATACAGCTGATCACAAACACCCAGCAGAGCTAGTGCTTTGTAGTAGATGTGAGTGAGTTAGCGACGTTTGATATACCCAAGACATTTACATGCACATGCAGGTGATCTGCGTTTGCATACAGTCGTATGCAAAAGTTTGGGTGCCCTGCTCAGATGACATGCTTTGTTGATTTTCTGAGTGCAAATAAATTAACACCTCCTCAACAGAGAACACACGTCTGCCCATTTGAGTATAGTGACCGTACTTAGTAGCTGTAAAAGAAAGGATTTAGTTTCTCTATTTGCTTCCAGTGTGTTCAGCTTAGCAAATAAACCAGCACTGTGCGGGAAAGACGCCGTGAGTTCTCTGTAGAGGATCCCTAAACTTATTTTCTCCTCCATCAACACAACAGGTTATTTCATCATGGGTGCTCAAAGCTTTGCGTGGGACTGTATGTGCACAACTGTGTTAAGTGCATGAACATGTGGCTACACACACTGTAAATGTGTGAGTGTGTGAGCAGGCCCGAGCTGAGGAGCCGCGTCCCGTTTCCAACAGCCGTAATGTAATGTAGCATGGGTGTGTGTGTGTGTGTTGTCCAGTCAGAGCAGCTGTGCTGCAGCTGCCAGCGTCTCCCGCTGAGGGAAAGAGCCGCAGTCCTCCAGGGTCAGACCTGTGGTATGGCGGTCTCCGTGGCAACGGGCTTTGGGCCTGCACAGTGAGAACAATCCTGCCACTGAGAGCAGAACACTGCAGCCTGAGCTCAACACACCGGAATGTCCTACACACTCACACACACACACACACGCACACACACACACACACACACACACACACACACACACACACACACACACACACACACACACACACACACACAAATTTTCATAAAGTACCAAGACTTGGTGTCATTTATAGCTGTTATCCTGTTGCTTTCATGTTGAACCAACATGGTGGTGGTGTGTTAGTGTGTGTGGTGCTGGTATGTGCGGCTCAGACACAGCAGTGCTACTGGAGTTTTTAAGCACTTCAGGATCCACTACCCATCCAACAGGGATCTGTAGACAGGCCAGTGTCCTGTAGGGAGCGTCCCATGCCCACTGTTGAAGGACTAGAGGATGACCAACCCTGCACTGTGCAGCAGCAGATGAGCTGTCGGCTCTGACTGTCCATCTGCAAGGAGGACCAGCAAGGTAGGAGTGTCTAATAGAGTGGACAGTGAGTGGACACAGTGTCTAAACACTCCAGCAGCACTGCTGTGTCTGATCCACTCACACCAGCACCACACACACTAACACACCACCACCATGTCAGTGTCACTGCAGTGCTGAGAATGATCCACCACCCACATTGTACCGGCTCTATGGTGGTCCTGTGGGGGTCCGGACCATTGAAGAACAGGGTAATACAGTACACAGAGAAACAGATGGACTACAGTCTGGAACTGTAGAACTACAGACAGCTCCTGTATGGAGCTGATGTAGTGGACAGTGAGCATGGATAGGGTGTATGCTTTAGGGTGGTGCTGATTGTAATACAGCTTTGATGTTGCTTGTATGTGTAAAGCCCACATCCAACATGCATCACAAGAATGTGGCATTAAGTGTGTTTTAGTTCTAAGCCCTGCATATCGTCGCTGTCCAAAGAAAAACATGTATCTCCATTTTTGTTGATTTTTACTTTCATGCCTTATTTGATCACATGAGCTGCTCTTTACACTGTGTGAAAATTTTATGAAGAATGGACCAACAGAAATGGCCCAAAACAGCTTGGAAAGACGTCTGGTTCCATTGACTTCCATTCAAATTGAATGAGGTTTTTGGCCTCTCCTGTAAAGTTGCCATTTTGGAGATACTTGTTTTTCTTTGGACAGTGACGATATGTAAGTACAGTAGTTACGTGTAACAAATTAAACGGCATGTTACATGTAAACATGAATTTTATTCGAATATTAAAGAGTTTGATGTGATATGTAAATACTACATACATGCATAATTCCCAAGTCCATGCACTCTATGCCTGTTTTGAAAACCAGCAGATTTTCATATATCCACCTGTTGAGGCTACAGCAGTTTTGCCCTGCCTATTCAAGTTGAAGTGTTTCAGAGCAAACTGCGGATGCACAATACAGGTCTGCCAATCAGAAGAGAGACCATTTACATATGAGTCTTAAAGGCACAATAACAAAACTAACCACTTTTGATTGACAAATTTGTAACAGTTGTGGCTGGTTTTGGCTTGTAAAACCCTACAGTGGAGCTGAAAGCAAATCGTCACTATGGTAATAACTTTACAGGGGAGGACAAAAAATACGTAACTGTAATGTAAGTCAATGGAACCAGACATTTTTTTCCATTTAAGTGATTTTGAGCCATTTCTGTTGGTCCGTTCATCAAAAATGGAGATACATGTTTGTCCTTGGACTGCACCAATATGGGCCCTTTAATCCCTCCTCAGTCCCACAATGTCAGGACAGTTGGCAAAGACGTTGTAGATCAGTCCTGTTGTACTCTGCTTGTCCTGCGAAGTCAGGACACTTTTGGCTAACACATGTAGGCTGTGCTAATAAAGCTGGACAGCAAACAGTAGGAGAGACAAACCAAACGATTGATGAGAGAGAACAATGGGTGTTTAGAGAGAGAAGACGAGGAGGAGGACCGGACTTGCTGAGATGGAGGGAGTATGATGACAGTGAAAAGTAATCAGACAGCGGAGAGAGGAAGATCCAGATAGACACCTGGAGAGAGGATCTGCTTCTGTCCTAGCGGACTAGCGGCTGCTTAGCCACTGCTGTCCCCGTCTCTCTCACACTCTCACTCTCTCCCTCCTCCCTGTAGTGAGGCCTCTGGAGGCAGCCTTATCTCCCGGCTCCAGCCCGGGCCCACAGCGCTCTGGCCTGTAGAGCTCAGTATGGGCCTCTGCCCTGCTACACACACACACACATGTGCTCAGCCTGAGCCTCTGCTCGTCTGCTTTCAAACTCATTTAGACCCACAGACTTAAGACCAGCGCAACAAGGAAGGCTTGTGTTCTGTTTTGGGCCCTGTTAATCCAGCGTGGACTAAAACTACATTTCCGAAATGACTGAACTGGTGGCTTAATTCATAGAAAACATTTTTCTTGGGTTTTAGTTTTGGCCCCCATGTGTGACATTTGTGTGGTTTACAGTTATCATCCAAAGAACAACTGCACCCAGAAGGAATCAACCAAAAGGAATGAAACTTGATGGGTAGGTTTGACATTGTAAGACATGCTATTAATTAAGTTTCACACTCAGCCACACATGTGGCATTAAGCAAGGACGGGCCTATCACTGTACCTGACTGACCCAACAGCCACGATTGCGGATATTCAGCGAGCAGCAATGCCCTCCATGAGTCATCCTGTAAGTGCCAGCACCATTGGCAGACGGCTGCACAACACCTGCTCTTAACACCACATCAACGTCACCAAAGACTGCAGTGGTGTCGTGCCAGACTGTCATGGAGTGACTCAGAATGGCAACGGGTCATCTTCACTGACGAGTCCCGCTTTTGTCTTGGTGGAGACGACCAACGAATCCGTGTGTGGAGGCACCGTGGTCAGCACCAAGATGAACGGTTTGTTGTCACACGTCCAGAAGACCTGGTGTCACTCCACCTCCACCCCTACCGCACCATCTGCAGGAACTGTGTGAGGATGTTCAAGCTGCATGGGATGGATTATCACAGGACACCATTAGGAACCTCTACAGCTCCATACCGAGACGTCTGGTATGTTGGGTTAGCAAACATGGCGGCCCAACGCCATACTGAGAGACAGACTTCTGTATGTGCAGCTCAATAAATATTGATCATATCAGTCTAAATTTATCATCAGTTATTGATCCTGGTCACTTTTATCTTCCTTCCCAACAGCACCGCACTCCCACACCTCCTTCTGGGTGCAGCTATTCTTTAGATGGTGAGTGTATGTACCAGCTGAAATTCATTTAAAGACATATGTAAATGGCCTCTTTTGTGATTGGCCGTCCCGTGTTTTCCTACCATTAAAATGCAGTTTTGGCTGAAACATGGTTTGCATCTTCAACAAGACTGGGCAGGGCTAAACTGTTGGATGGATAAGTGTCAGATGGAGGTAAACTGATTCAGCTACTTCCTTCACACTATGGTCTTTGGCCACGCCCAAATGCAGTCCCTCCTTTTAGCCAATCATTAACATCTGCTCTGGAGACGTTTTCCACACATGGAACGAGACATTCCCTGTACTGTAGCACCTTCTCTCAATCTATGGATCCTGTCACTCACGGGTATTTATAGCCCCAGCATCCTTGTGCAGCGCCATCTGCAGGAGCCTGAAGTTACTACCACCTTAAACACCCATGGTTAATTGTGTGACTTTTTGTCTGGTGAACCTATTTGGGTAATGCATGCTGGGTTTTGTAGTGGTGTAATTCTGTTATGAACTGTGTATTTAAGCTGAGGCACTTCTGTAATATATAATACAATAAACAAAATGCCATACAGCATGACATGCTAGGTGTATTATAAGTGATGCACTGGGCAAGAATCTGTTTTGAGTGTCTCAGCTTTATGCTACATTTAATAGACCCTACGTTTCCTTGTATTTTACCAGCGCATGCTTCGTTGTCTCCTACAGAAACACTTAAAGCCCTATAGCACATTTAACTCAGCTGCAGGTTTATCTAAAGCAGCCATGTCCACGTGCCTGTGTTTCAGTAGCATGATGCATTCCCTTGTTGTTTGTTTAGTTGATTTTGCACGGTGCGTTAGGTTCACTTTTTACAGCCCGGCTACAAAGCCTGTGTGTTTGAAAGTACGGCTGTAGTTCTGAGATGGCCATTGTCATCTGCGAAAGTGTGTTTATTTTTGTAGTCACACGTTATAGCTGAATTATGGATCTGCCGCCCACACTCCTTCTGGAGAAGCCTTCGCAGCCAGCTGCCTCCTGCCTCCCTTCATACGTCTGGAGATTTCACTTTTAAAAACAGGTAGAAGTGGAGTTAAATAGTGCACTAGGAGACACTGGGAGCTGAATTAGCAGGAGCCCATATGAAACGATAAAATGGAAGGAAAGAAAATAACCTAAAGCAATCGCTGGAATGCTGGGACAGCTGTGTGAAAGTAGAAAATGTGAAGTTTAATGTGAGAAAAAGTGCATTTATTTATTTATATACACCCAGCCGCCACTTCATTAGGTCCATCTCCTTGTACCTGCACTCGTTGTCCACTTTATCAGCTCCACTGACCTATACGACACTCTGTAGTTGTACAGTTACAGACTGTAGTCCATCTGTTTCTCTCTATACTGTATTACCCTGTTCTTTAATTGTCAGGACCCCCACAGGACCACCAGAGTGAAGGTATTATATGGGTGGTGGATCATTTTCAGCACTGCAGTGACACTGACGTGGTGGTGGTGGTGTGTTAGTGTGTGTTGTGCTGGTGTGAGTGGATCAGACACAGCAGTGCTGCTGGACACCTCAAACTATCCAGGCAACAGCATCCTGTGGCCAGCGTCCTGTGGCCAGCGTCCTGTGACCACTGAAGAAGAACTAGACGATGACTAACTTTGTCAGTCTGTAGTCTCTGACAGTCCTGCAATGACGTGTCCTGCAGTAAGATGTCCTGCAGTAATTAGTACTGCAATATGTCCTGCAGTAAGATGTCCTGCAGTAAGATGCCCTGCAGTAATTAGTCCTGCAGTAATTAGTCCTGCAGTAATTAGTCCTGCAGTAAGATGTCCTGCAGTAATATGTCCTGCAGTAATTAGTCCTGCAGTAATTAGTCCTGCAGTAAGATGTCCTGCAGTAAGATGCCCTGCAGTAAGATGCCCTGCAGTAATTAGTCCTGCAGTAATTAGTCCTGCAGTAAGATGTCCTGCAGTAAGATGTCCTGCAGTAAGATGCCCTGCAGTAATTAGTCTTGCAGTAAGTAGTCCTGCTGTAAGATGTCCTGCAGTAAGATGTCCTGCAGTAAGATGCCCTGCAGTAATTAGTCCTGCAGTAAGTAGTCCTGCTGTAAGATGTCCTGCAGTAAGATGTCCTGCAGTAAGATGTCCTGCAGTAAGATGCCCTGCAGTAATTAGTCCTGCAGTAATTAGTCCTGCAGTAATTAGTCCTGCAGTAAGATGTCCTGCAGTAAGATGCCCTGCAGTAATTAGTCCTGCAGTAAGATGTCCTGCAGTAAGATGCCCTGCAGTAATTAGTCCTGCAGTGACGTGTCCTGCAGTAATTAGTCCTGCAGTAATATGTCCTGCAGTAAGATGTCCTGCAGTAATCAGTGTTGCAGAAATCAGTGGCTCCAGTTCTTTAAAAGGGTCAAAACCGAGGACCCCCAAACAGTCCCAGGACACAGCCAGGTGCGCTCACTCCCCCGCTAAAGATGTTTGCATAGGGACTTTTTGTGACGCGCACGCTGAAGTCTATATGAAAAGCGTGAAAGGGGAGGGGTGACAAGGGGGTGGCTGCAAGCGTTTCCATGGCAACAGGCTTCCCGTGAAAAGGTCAACGTTGAAGGCAGACAGGGAAAGGCACAAGAGGATTATTGGGGATTTAGCGCGGAGTAAAATCATTTCTATTCTCTTTTTATGTATTTCTGTCCTATCTGAGCGATGATAAAAACGAGAGAAACACTGGATATGAATCGCGCAATTACGCTGCTGGGGAAAAAAAAAAGAAGGGAGAAAAAAACGACTCGTTCTTCCCTTTTTATTATTATTATTTCTCCGGCTGCTTTGAAGTGGAATTGAAAAGAGAAGAGTGGTGGACGGCGCTTTGTGTGCAGGGCTGATACGCACTCGTCTGCCCCCTCAATCGCTCTCTCTCCCTCTCTCTCTCACTCTCTCTCTCTTTCTCCCTCTCTCTTTAATTAAGTCAGCCTCACTGCCATGGCTGCCAAAGATAATTGGAGAGGGTTTTGGATGCCATTTACTCGAAATGTCGCCTGTTTCTTTTCTTTTCTTTTTTTTTCCTTCTCTTTTTCTTAAAAAAAAAAAACTCATCTCTCCTCTGTCACATTCTCTCCTTTTCTCCATGTCTCCCTCCTCATTTACTAGAGAGGGATTAACCTGAAGTTTGTGTCGTACAGGTATGCTTTGCACTCATGGCGGGAGTGCACGCTGGCTGACACTCAGACGGTGAGGTTTATTAGTCATGTCGTGCAGCTGCCTTTCCCAACTTTCTACCCAGCTTTCAGGCTTCATTTCCTTCATGGACTGAAGACCTTCTCTGCTTGTTTAGGCTGATTTATGCTTCTGCAAAGCTGCACTTAACACTCTGTCCAGATGAAGAGAAGGAGTTATGGGAGGCCACAACATGCACACCTCCAATAGCTCAACCATGTGTTATGCATGATTGGATGTCCAGCACAAGATGTTAGCACATATTGTTTAGATAAGACCTAAACAATATTTGATGCCAACCTGAACAAGCAAAAAGTCAGAGGGAGTTGCCTAATTGTCCAGAGGAGCTCACCGGACAAAGAATGAGTGTGTTTAAGGTGGTAGTAACTTCAGGCTCCTGCAGATAGCGCTGCATGAGGATGATGGGGCTATAAATACCTGTGGGGTGTGAGTGACGGGATCCATAGATTGAGAAGAGGTGCTACAGTGCAGGGAATGTCTCGTTCCATGTGTGGAAAACGTCTCCAGAGCAGATGTTAATGATTAGCTACGAGTGACTGAGCATTTGAGCGTGGCCAAAGACCATAGTGTGAAGGAAGTAGCTGAATCTGCAGGTGTATGAAAGTGTACGGTCATACGGGTCTACCAGCAGTGGATAAAATCCCAGTCTATAGAAATTCTTTACCATGAGAGACACCCCGGCCATAGAACTTTAGACTGGTACTGCGATGCAACATGCTTGAACAGACGCTTGCAGTTAAAACTGGGTTAGATAGCGTTAACTCCCAAAGGTGAATCCAAAACAGAGAAAATGGAGTCCAGGGTCGGATTAGAGTACAGCATACAGTATCCAGGTCAAACATCGAAAGAGAAGTCAGTAATGGAAAAGGAGTAAAAACACAATTGCCAAAAACAGGAAAACGCTAGGGGCTAATCTAGAAATCACAAAGAGAGACATGAGGAAGGCTGATGATAACAAAGACCAGTATGCTGCAGTGAGCTCTGGTGATACTTTACAAGGTAGGTCAGAACCATTGGTCACAAGTCTGGATTCTTTCTCTGCCTCCTCCGGATCCTGGAACTACACTTCCCATCTTCCCCCGCTCCATGAAGCCAACACCACAAGTTCTACCTCTTCCAATCAGGAACAGCTTCTGATTAACTTCACTTGTTTACCATTTACCATGCTATGTATATATACCTGCCCCTAGTCAGTAACACTCACATATGACTCTCGTTCAGCCTTTGGTTCCACTTTGGCCTCTCCGTCTTGTTCTGATTGCCTGCTTGTGAATGGTCTTGGTTTTGACCCCTGCCCGTATCAGTGTGTATGCCCTGTCTTGCCCATGTCTGGTTCGTTAGCTCTGCTTGACTCTGAATTGACTCATTCACATCAGCACATTAAACTCTTGTTATATTTTACCTCCCTGACGATCACGATCTATGATTGGTTGATGGCCAAGGAGGTAGTGTCACATGACCCCCAGTCCGGATTGTAATGGGTGTGAGAAGGGTTGTAGACTTCAGGACCGACAGGCGGTGACACAGGTTACAATCTGGATGGTCCTTTTCTTCTTCAGTCTGGAGAACATGGCATCTATTAGGTTAATCTAACAGGCTGGCATGCCTGCCCAAAATACATGGCTCCACTGTCTATAGACCCATTTTGAATGAGCTTGAGCCCAGAGGAGTCGACAGCATAACTGCACTTTGTGAACGTATGATTTCCACTGTGTATAGTACAGTTTTGACTTCTATTTGTGGATCCAGTGAAAGGCTTTTGATTAAAGATTCTTTGTTAAAGTATTCCCAAGCTCAGTCAGTAATATCTGTCACGACCTTCTTTGGCCTTGTCCTTTTTGCACAGGCATGTCCCCAGATTGCCTTCATCTTTTGATGATATCATGTTAGGTAGAAATCGTAATGCCTAAAATCCTTGCCAGAGCTTATTGAGTAATGGTGTTCTTAGGCAGCTTGCCTATTGGCTGAGGCTTTTCCCAGCTAGCCCCAACCTATCCATGCTCTTGCAGGACTAGTCCTCTTCTGAAAGCTCTTTTAATGACCTGAGCATTATGGTATAACCTGTTTAAGATGTTTTCCGCACAGTCCTATTGCTGCCATCCCATTTAAGGCATTTAGCAGACGCTCTTATCCAGAGCGACTTACAACCGTGCTTAGTGTTCCATTGGATAATATTCCAGCTAGTACAGGAAGTGTAGAGCCTAAAACTCACCATGAGCTCAGACACTGCCCGAACAGGGGGCCAGTGCTGATACCTAGAGATTAATACACAGACATAGAGCAAGTAAACCATTACCTGGCAACCCCAGCCCAGTGCTCATACCTATAGAGGAGAAAAGCTCATTAAAGTGCAACACAATACACACAATTTACACCTCTACTAGAGCTCACTCACTTAAGTGCATTACGAAGAGATGGGTCTTCAGTCTGCGTTTGAAGACCGCGAGAGACTCTGCTGTTCGGACAGCCAGTGGGAGTTCATTCCACCATCTGGGAGCCAGGACAGAGAAGAGTCTGGACGCTTGTCCTCCATGAGTCCTCAGGGATGGTGGTTCGAGTCGAGCTGTACTTGAAGCGTGAAGGGCTCGAGGTACAGATCGACTCTTCACCATTGCCATAAGGTAGGGAGGTGCTGGTCCATTCTTGGCTTTGTAGGCCTCAGAATTTTAAATCTGATGCGGGCAACGACAGGAAGCCAATGAAGGGAGCGCAGCAGTGGAGTGACGTGGTTTTGGAACATGTTGCAGGCATGATTTTCAGAACGAGTAAATGTTTATTAAACAAATAAAGTTAAAAAGGTAAAACATTATACCATCCCTCTCCAAAGGAAAACTTGTATCTCCATTTTTGACAATTTCGAATTTTCTAGATCATTTGAGCACAACAGCTACCCTTAACATTGTGACCAATAGAAACGGTCCAACTTATATATGTATATACTTCCATTGAAAATAAAGATGTGTTGGTTATTTTTTTGGACGCCGTTGATATACTAGACTTTTACTGTTGTAAAAGTACAGATGAAAAGTACAGATGAAAATAGACGTGCGTTTACATGCATAATGGATTTGAAATTTTATCAATGAATGAGCAATCACTGATTTTAATAAGAGACATCCTGGGATTCTACTTGGGACGTTTGGTCATCCTAGTGCACATGTTCATGTTACTGTCAGGTATAGTAGACAAACAATGGCACACAACTCCTGCAAGTGTGCACACATACACTGGCTCCGAAGTATAACTTAGCCTTTACCAGGTGAGCAAAGCTCTGGATGCTGTGGTATGGATTTCAGACTCAAAGCTAGAAGGCTGAGCCTGAATTGGACAGCAGTGCCCAGTTTGGGTGTGAAGTATTCTGTGAGTGTGATGCAAGCTGTGTTGAGTTGTATGGTGCTGTTTTATTCCTGTCTTAACTGCCTGATCTCCATGGATACCAGAAAACCTGAGAAAAACCAAAAGTAATCCTAAAAGTTGGGTAAAAGTTGGTGAGAACAGATGTGCTAAGATCTCTCATGGTTAGGTTACGTTAGGACCACTATCTCATACACCTGCTGCAAAGTTGCATGTCGTTTGCATGTCAAACAAGCATTTGGAAGGATTTGGAATCCTCGCACTGCTCAGTGGTCGTGTAAAAGTGAGTTTCAAGTCAATATGTGTCCTGTTGTTCTCTATGTCCATGGAAAATGAGTCCTAAAGCAGGTGTTACTGATTGGCTAAAAGGAGTGACTGCATGTGGGCAAAGACCATAGTGTGAAGGAAGTAGCTGAATCTGCAGGTGTATAGAAGTGTACGGTCATACGGGTCTACCAGCAGTGGCTAAAATCCCAGGCTACAGGGAATTCTACTCGGAATTGTACCAGGGAAGGCATCCACCAAATCTGGCCCAACTGACCAATTCCTTGCTGCTACACTGTCTGAACATTGATGTGGCCTACATCCAGAAACTTCCTGCTCATGCCAAATCAAATATAAATACAGCACATAGAGATCAGGTTTAAAGCTTCCACTTCCAGATATCAGTAATCAGCCACAGCACCGCTGCAGTCTTTGGCGCCATTGACGTGGTGTTAAAGGCAGTCGTTGTAACAGTCTGCGTACATGTGGTCCTAAATGCAGCTGTCTGTCAGTGGTGCTGACACCAACAGAATGACTCATGGAGGGCATGACTGCTCGCTGAGTGTCCGTGATCGTGGCTGTTGGGTCAGTCAGGTACAGCGATAAGGCCTGTCCTTGGTTGCGTCATGTACATGGCGAAGTGAGAAACCTGAATCATTGGCATGTCTCACAGTGTCAAACCTACCCACCAAGTTTCATTCCTGTTGGTTGATTCCTTCTGGGTATAACTGTTTGTGCAACTGTTCTTTTGATTGAGTGACCCTCTCCAGAAATAATCTCCACTGAATATGACTGTCGCATATCAGCCTCACCTTTAATCGGCTTAATTGTGCTGTAATGGCATTCCTTCAGAGCACATTCCTTAGCTGAGTCCGATTCCGAATGGCCATCGAAAGGCTCCGGCACTTCTGTAACAGTACTTGCATTGTGCATTTAATCATACATTAATTATCCTTGTAATTAGACTACTGATTAATAAGTTGGATGTGTCTACATGTATGGTGTACCCTATTGCTCTATTGCTAAAATGAAGAACAACAGTCAGGGACCAAGCACATATCAGCTGATCAGCTGCCTTTTTCACCAAACCATCCATTTAAAGTAGTAGAAAGGCCATAAAATATATTACGTGGTGTATGCATGTTGCTAGAGAAACCATAAGCCCAATAACCTGCTCCTAGCCGTACGGCTAACCGCAGCTAAAGTTTCAGATATGGTGTATCATGCACATTCCTGAGAATTTGCCGATGTGCAACCGCAATGAAATGGCACCGTGTGCCCTTCTGACTGGATTGTAGAGTTTAGTGTATGTAATAACCCTGGTATGTGTGCGAGTGTGCGGTGAGTGTGTGTGAAGGTTTGAGAGATACGGTGTGTATGGAAATAGCAGTAGTGTGTGTTTTAGCTAGGTTGTGTGTGTGGTGGTTGGGGGACTGCCGTGGGAGTTAGCAAGTGAGGCCTCCTATCAATCACACAGAGCTGCTGAAAGTTAGTGTGTGCAGCCAGGCCACCCAGCCAGCCTACTCGAGCAGGGGGATCTGATATCCCCCCGGCCCTAATGGGCTCCAGATGGCCCAGGCAGACCGCTGTGCCGGGCAGACCTTTCTTCATCCACCGGAGGGATTACTTACTGCTTTCTACAACTCTGTATGTTTTACTCTGGTGATACTATGAACACTTTACTGCATTATAAAGTGTTCAGGTGAGCGAGGAGGCGGGAGTGGTGCGTGTTAATGGCACATCATCAGGTGTAGAACTTTGTCTTGTCTGAATATTTATTTAGAAATAGGTTTTGCTGTGGATTATCAACATCAATTGGCACATTAAAAGGTGTTATGGTCTAAATGTATATTTTTGTACCCAGTATACAAGCTCTCCAGGCAAAACATGAGTCACCTTGTGTGTTTAAGGTGGTAGTAACTCCAGGCTCCTGCAGATGGCACTGCACAAGAATGATGGGGATATGAATACCTGCGGGGTGTGAGTGACGGGATCCATAGATTGAGAAGAGGTGGTACAGTGCAGGGAATGTCTCGTTCCCTGTGTGGAAAATGGCTCCAGAGCAGATGTTAATGATTGGCTAAAAGGATCCCAGCCTACAGGGAATGTTCCTCGGAATTGTGCCTCGGAAAGCATTCACCAAATTTGATGCGAGAGTGTCTGAACGTGGCCTATGTTCAGAAACTGTCCAGTACATGCCTAACTATCTATCTATCTATCTATCTATCTATCTATCTATCTATCTATCTATCTATCTATCTATCTATCTATCTATCTATCTATCTATCTGTCTATCTGTCTATCTCTCTATCTGTCTGTTTGTCTGTCTGTCTGTCTGTCTGTCTATCTATCTATCTATCTATCTATCTATCTATCTATCTATCTGTCTATCTGTCTATCTCTCTATCTGTCTGTTTGTCTGTCTGTCTGTCTGTCTGTCTATCTATCTATCTATCTATCTATCTATCTATCCATCCATCCATCCATCCATCCATCCATCCATCTCATTGTGAAAGTGTATGTGTCTATATTAATAATTGATTTTGATGTTGTGAGAGCCCTGATTAGGATACTGCTGCGGGTCCTAGAAGATATGCGGGTGTCTAGAAGGGAAGGGTTAGGTTTTGAGAGTGTCGGTCTCGGCTCTGGCCTGGAAGTGTGATGTGTGTAATATCAGTGCGGGCCTGTAGCTGGAGGAATATCCTCCTTTAGTAAAATAAATATTCAGACGGCTGTAATGCTGAAACTGGACTGGAGGTTATTTAAAGCCGTATAGATACACGGAGGAATGTGTGTTTTCGGGCCCACATGGAAGCTCTCAGGGTAACATTAGATGTGAGCGAGGCGGCCGGCCAGCCATGGTTGTTGATGCACCTGCAGGTTAGAAAGTTGGCTTGTAGCCAAGGATGGACAGAGGGGCTTTCCATTCAAAACAGGCTCGCCAATTCCCAGAGTGTAGTCTGTCTTCCTCTCTTTCTCTCTCGCTCTCTCTCTCCGTATCTCCATACCTTCCCCATTCATTCATTCTCTCGGCTCTTCTTGTTTTATCGTCTTCTTTCTATCTCTCTGTTTCATTTTGCTTACTCTTTCTCTTTTTACTTTCACTTATCTCTCTAACTCTCTGACTTTCTTCTCTTTATCTTTTCTCTCTCTGTCTCTGTTCGTTATTCTTCATGTCCTTTCACTCTACTTATCCTCCAGTAATTTCTTAAACTCTTTCTTTCTTTCTTTTGCTCTCTTTTTGTACTTTTTCCTATCTCTCTGACTTTCTTTTCTTTTTTCTTCTCTCTGTCTCTGTTCTTTATTCATTCTTTATTACTATACTTATCTTCCACTATTCCTCTCACTCTCTCTCTCTCTCTCTCTCTCTCTCTCTCTCTCTCTCTCTCTCTCTCTCCCTCCTTTCCCATTCATTCATTTAGTCATTCTCTCCCCATGCTCCTTGTCTCTCTTTCTTCTTTCTATCTCACTGTTTTATCTTGGTTACTCTCTTGTTTTTCTCTTTCTCTACTTTCTCCCATCTCTCTGACTTTTTCTTCTCTTTATCTTTCTGCTTTCTGTCTGTCGCTCTGTGTTCTTTATTCTCCATGCTCTTTTAACCCTACTTTTCTTCCACTAGTCCATTTTCTCCCCCCTCTCTCTCTCTGTCTCTCTCTCTCTCTCTCTCGTTTGCTCTCGCTCTCTTCCTTCCATTCCTTCTCTTTCCCCTGTGCATGCTTCCCTGTCTCCCTGTGGCATTGCAGAGGAAATTTAATATTGGATTGTTTGGAGTTTCCAAGGATTCCATTCGGTGTAGCTCCGGGCTGCGCACAAAGACAAACATCAGCTGCGGGGGCCAAGAGCAGCAAACACGGCCTCATTATCCTGCCGCGCTCATTTTGCCTCTGCGCCGCGGCTCTTTCTCCTCATTGTCTGTTCCTTTCCTCCAAGTGATCCTTTCTCCCTCAGCATCCTGCCCATGGCCAGGCTGAATAAACCTGCCATTCTAAAAACCGGAGTTCCAGGGATTTCTGACGCTCTCAAGTTGGAGCTGTACATTCGGTCCTGTGGATTCTAGAGCTCTGCAGTGGTCGATGCTGAAACTCTTAAGATATGCTGCAGGGCTCAAAAGAGCGTTCCTGACTTTCCATGTGTCCCTTGACCTCCCTCTGCCTTCCATTAAGAATGGACACTTCGAGCGTTACTGCTATATGCACGTTTGAAGCTTACTGTTTAATATGCCACATGTTGTTACGTATTTAGAGTAGAAAAGTAGGAAGTGTAATTGTAGCAGTTGAGCGCCACACTATTGCTTTGATGATAAATTTGGAATTAGATATTACATATACATCATCACTGTCCAGTGAAACATGCATCTCCATTTTTTGAGATTTTTAATTCTCTGCATCATTTGAGCCCAGCAGCTGCCCTTTACACTGTGTAGAAATTCCATGATCAGTGGACCAACAGAAATACTCCTAAAGTGCTTTGATTAAAGCCTCTTTACATTGACTTACACTGAAGGTGAAGACCGTTTTGCTCTCTCCTGTAAAGTTAATATTTTGGAGATACATGGTTTCTTTGAAAGATGAATGAATGAATGAATGAATGAATGAATGTTTGGAAGTTTTAGTGGACAGTGCTGATATGTTTGTTTATCAGTGATGGACTGGTGGCCTGTCCAGGGTGTTTCCTACCTTCCACCCAATAAGCACTGGGATGGGGTCCAGCATCCTTCTACTATCCAGAAAGATAAGTGGGCTGGAAGATGAATGAATGAAGGAATGAATGAATGTTTGGGAGTTTTTCTGTGGACAGTGGTGATGTGATTATTTATCTGTGATGGACTGGTGGCCTGTCCAGGATGTTCCTGCCTTCTACCCAGTAAGGATGGGATGGGGTCCAGCATCCCGTTGCTATACAGAAGGATAAGTGAACTGAAAGATGAATGAATGAATGAATGAATGAATGTTCATTATTTTTGGAGATACTTGTTTTTCAGTGGACAGTGGTGATATGTTTGTTTATCTGTGATGGACTGGTGGCCTGTCCAGAGTGTACCTTCCACCCAATAAGCACTGGGATGGGTTCCAGCATCCTTCTACTATCCAGAAGGATAAGTGGGCTGGAAGATGAACGAATGAATGAACGAATGGATGAATGGATGAATAAATGAATATATGAATGAATGAATGAATGTTTGGAAGTGTTTGGGAGTTTTTCAGTGGACAGTGGTGATGTGGCTATTTATCTGTGATGGACTGGTGGCCTGTTCAGGGTTCCTGCCTTCCGCCCAATAAGCACTGGGATGGGGTCCAGCATCCTTCTACTATCCAGAAGGATAAGTGGGCTGGATGAATGAATGAATGAATGAATGAATGAATGGACGAATGGATGAATGAATGAATGAATGAATGAATGAATGAATAAATGAATGAATGAATGAATGAATGAATGAATGTTTGGAAGTGTTTGGGAGTTTTTCAGTGAACAGTGGTGATGTGGTTATTTATCTGTGATGGACTGGTGGCCTGTCCAGGGTGTTTCCTACCTTCCGCCCAGTAAGCACTGGGATGGGGTCCAGCATCCTTCTACTATCCAGAAAGATAAGTGGGCTGGAAGATGAATGAATGAAGGAATGTTTGGAAGTGTTTGGGAGTTTTTCAGTGGACAGTGGTGATGTGGTTATTTATCTGTGATGGACTGGTGTACTGGTGGCCTGTCCGGGGTATCTTCTGCCCTCCATCCAATGAATACCTTGATAGGCCCCAGCATCCCTCCATGGCTCAAAAGCGTATGAGCAAAGGAATGTTGGTTTATGAGATCCTGCTGGTGTGGGTTTCCTCAGTAAACCAAAAAGACGTATGTGCTCCTCCTGGTGAAGAATTTGTGGCCTATACAGATTTGCATTTATTGTTTACATCATGAGCTAATAACAAGCCACTCAGTCAATTTCCTTTAATGGGGTAATACGTATGTGTTGTGTAATTGTGTTTTAGCTTTATATGAAAGATTTATTAATAAACATTATTTAGTGCTGTTTTAGTTGATTTTGTATTATATATGATGTTGCTTTACAAAAGGAGAATGCCAAAGCACATGTACAGTATAATTACATACAGTAGCAGTCAAAAGTTTGGACACATCCAGCTTCATGGATGGTGTTGGTGACCTTAAAGACTCTACAGTCGTACACTGAACAGCTGCAACTGATGAGAGTCTGAACCAGTCCATATCCTGATCCACCACATCTACTCCTGATGTACACAGGATGATACTCCTCCATATCTCCACCTCTAATATATATTTAGTGGTGTAAAAACTTTGATCTCTTTTTCTGTACAGTGTAAAAGCTCTAGTTCTCCTTTCAGGTTAGTGAATATTCATGATGGACCGACCAATAGAATCGCTCCAAACCTGCTTAGTAATAAACCTTGTTCTATCAGCTCCACTGCAGGGTAAGAAAGCTGGTTCCTCCTCCTGTAAAGGTCCATTCTGGAGGGTTTTAAGGTGGACTGTATAATTCCATAAGTGCTATTTTATAGTTTAATTTCTTCACTTTTATTCTACAGTGAAGCTTATTAAGATTATTAAGGAGAACCTTCTATAAGGAGTGTGGTAGTGTATGGGGTATGTGTTATTCAGTGGCTGCGTATAACCTGCAGTTGAACACGTGCAGTCAGTAGTGTACTAAAAACACGGTCTAGTTCTGTTTCTGTTATTAATGGAATGTCTGATGAAGTAAACGAATACCAAGATGCATTTCAAACATCTGTATATTCAGCTGTCCATGCTCACTGAGACACTGATGATGTATCGCTCATACGACGCCACCTGGCTGCCAGGTAGAACCGAGGGTGAAGTGGATGTTTTAACTCCAGTAATATGATTATGAGGCTCAGTAAATGATCGGGGTCTGTTTTGACAGGCGCTTGACAGTCCAGAGGTTTAAACTGAGCTGTGAAGGTTTTTAATCTGCTACTGCAGATCATCTGACTTTTACTCCTCACGCTCTCTCCCCGAAAGCTTCACTGGCCAAGTACAACACCTCCCAGCCCACAATTCCTCCTCCCGGACGGCCTGTGGTCATTTAAACAACTCTGTTCCTCCCTCTCCCTTTCTCTCTCTCTCTCCTACTCCTTTTCTATATCTCCCTCTCTCTCTGTTTCTCTCCCTCTTCCTTTCTCTCTCTCGCTCTCTCCTTTTCTATATCTCCCTCTCTCTCTTTCTCTCCCTCTTCCTTTCTCTCTCTCGCTCTCTCCTTTTCTATATCTCCCTCTCTCTCTCTTTCTCACCCTCTCCCTTTCTCTCTCTCGCTTTCTCCGTTTCTAGATCCCCCTCTCTCTCGCTTTCTCTCTCTCCCTTTCTCTCTCTCTCGCTTTCTCCTTTTCTATATCACCCTCTCTCTCTTTCTCTCTCTCGCTCTCTCCTTTTCTATATCTCCCTCTCTCTCTCTTTCTCTCTCTCGCTCTCTCCTTTTCTATATCTCCCTCTCTCTCTCTTTCTCTCCCTCTCCCTTTCTCTCTCTCACTTTCTCCTTTTCTATATGTCCCTCTCTCTCTATTTCTCTCCCTCTTCCTTTCTCTCTCTCGCATTCTTCTTTTCTATATCTCCCTCTATCTCTCTTTCTCTCCCTCTTCCTTTTCCCCATTTCTCCTTTTTTTACGTATCCCTCTCTCTATCTTTCTCTCTCTCCCTTTCTCTATCTATTCTTTTCTCTCTCTTTCACCTTTTCTACTTCTCCCTCTCCTTTACTCTCTCATTCTGTCTTATTCTCATCTCTCTCTCTCCTTCTCCCTCCCTCCCTCTCTCTTTCTTTCTCTCTCCTTCTACCTCCCTCTCTCTCTTTCTCTCTCTCTCTTTTTAACTCTCTCCTTCTCCCCAAAATAATTTGATTGAGGATATTTTGATTGATTTTTGATCTTCTATTAAAACTGTAGTTAGCTCAGAATTTGAAGGTGCAGTCTGGCTAAGTTAACATGCTGAGTTTTTAGAGTGTACGTAATGCTCAGGTTCCAGATTGTAAAAGCTGCTCTACATATATACATAGGGGCGTGTGCATCTTTATGTTTTTTTCCTTGTATACCGACAGAACGGTTCAATTATTAAAATGCTAATTTTATTATTTTTACTTTTTATATCGCCCTTTGACCGTCGCACTGTGATTATTGCACCCATCTTTTGTTGTTCATGGTACAATGGCAATAAAGACATTCTCCTTTGTTCTATATATGAGTAACTTTAATGGAAGTGACCAGAGGAATCTAAAGTGTGTATTAATTGAAGTTAAACTGTAAAAAATGCAACCTAAAAAAAAAACCTTTGTTACAGGCAATTCAATAAGTTTTATTCAACGCAAAACAAAGTGTGTGATTGACTGAATCGCTTGTTCAGAGTCTCCTGTTTGGGTTAAATAAACCTGGTAAATTATTTCAGTTTGACCAACAAATCTCCTTTTACAGTGCAGTTCACATATAGAACATTATTCATCCGTTTACTAGGTTACCTGCTTGTTTATTATTAGAGCCGCTTCGTTTTTACGGAGGTAGCGCATGTTAATTTACTTTCTTTAATAAAAGCTAAGGAGTTTTTTCTTTGCATCCTCCAACTGCAATGTTTCCTTTTGTAGCAGAGGTGTCCAGGTTGGAGAAACTTTAAAGAACATTGTAGAAAAATTCATTTTAAAATTCAAATTTTATTAATTGTAGCAATTTTTGTTTATTAGTGTTCATTTTTTTTTTCGTCAGTAGCCATGCTGACTTAATATTGAGTTAAGATGCAGAAATATACTTACTATAAATTTGTATAAATTTGTTCCACTTTAGGTGAAGACTTCCTTAAAGCGTTTTAAAAAGTTGAAAAAAAAGTTGATTAATGGTTATTAACACTTTACACAGTATTAATAAGCAGCTATAACACATCAGTACAAAGGACCAACTAATGACCTGTTCTGTCTGATGAATATGTAGTCATGACTACACAGACAGGGTTAATGCTGGCTGATGGAGGAGACAAATTAAGTTCTATGGCCATCAAAAACTGAGCTTTAGCAGTATAAATGAATGTGTGTAGAATATGTATAAAAGTTAGTTACCTGGTTGGCTTAAAATTGAGTCACCCAAATAATATAATAGTATATCATAGTATATAATAATAATAATAATAATAATAATAATGATAATAATAATAATATCTATCTATCTGTCTGTCTGTCTGTCTGTC
Source organism: Prochilodus magdalenae (assembly GCA_024036415.1). Lineage (NCBI taxonomy): Eukaryota > Metazoa > Chordata > Actinopteri > Characiformes > Prochilodontidae > Prochilodus > Prochilodus magdalenae. Next base: position 436,475 of record JAMWET010000197.1, read on the forward strand.
TGTCTCTCTATCTATCTATCTATCTATCTATCTATCTATCTATCTATCTATCTATCTATCTATCTATCTATCTATCTATCTATCTATCATGTGTCATGTCATATGTATAACATAATTTATTACATATTATATTACATAAACAATTAGTCCAGTCTGTTATGCCACTGTTAACTTCAGTGGTGGTCAGTTGAATGATAGAGTTCTGATGAAACATGCTGTAATTGATAAAACTGAGTCAACCAAAATATAATAATAATAATAATAATAATAATAATAATAATAATAATAATAATATCTATCTCAACAATTAGTCCAGTCTGCTTGGAGTGCAGCCACTGTTATCTGGTCAGTTGGTGGTCAGTTGAATGGTAGAGCTATGATGAAACGTGCTGTATCAGATGTAACAGAGTGAGTGCACAGTGCGGGCCCGTCCCGCTGTGTGGTCTGAGGGGCTGTGTAATTAATTACAGCTCTCGTGTGTATAACATCCTGTTGTAAGTCTCCTTATACCTGTAAGGTACTATAAAATTCTGCTGCGAGTCGGTATATATGGTCCACATGTGCTCCACATCGGTCATTTGATCTTTTCGGCTGTGGCCTCTCGGCCGGTCGGTGCACACACTCCTGCTGCGGCCTTTTCTCTGGGTGCTCTTTTGAAACTCAACCCTAAACTCTTCATTACGAGTCTGCTGACAATCAGAGCACTCAGAGGCACCGTGTGATAATCTGCCTCCTCATTAGCCCCCTGTTGCTCTCTCTCTCTGTGTCTCTCTCTCTCTGTGTCTCTCTCTCTCTCTCGCTCTCTCTCTCTCTCTCTCTCTCTCTCTCTCTCTATCTCACATAAATCTTTTTCCAGTGTGGGATTGGGAATGGGAACGAGATGGAATCCTTTGCATGCAAATCACTCATTTCCTAATCCCACTGTCGCAATCCCGCCACACTGCCAAGACCATGGTGTTCTTCCTAAACCCACCAACATCACTGTGTTCTCTCTGACGCTGTAGTTCGGACCCTCTGTTTTCCAAAAGCAGACTCTTTTTTTTTCTTTTTTTATGTTGGTGTTGCGGCCCATTTCCCAGCTCTGGCACTGTATTCCATTAACATCCAGGCAGTGGAAAATGATTGATGACAAATTAAGTGGGAGAAAATCTGGCTGAAAAAAAGCTCAGCGTTGCATCGGTCAGTGAGTCTCTAAGCGAAAAGCCTAACCCTTAGACAACTGGAGTTAATACTGTAGTTTGGCTGTGCTATTAATGTGTAATTACATAATTAATGACATAGTTGTTACATAATAAATTACACACACAGTCAATTTACATCCTGCACCAACCGGCTTGAAACTGCAGTCCTGATTTTTTACTTTTGTTTTAAAGCGAAGGAATGAGAAGAGGTTTGGCAAAAATGTAAAGGTTGGTTTTCCACCCTGCTCAACGTGACTAATACCTTTTCATTGAGACCATAGTAAAATGTCTCCTATTCACAAACACGAATGTGGTGCGGATCGAACATTTAGCACATGCAGTATAGAGAATTTAACCACAGATGTGCTGTAACGTTGGTAAGTCCTTAAAAACCCTGGTCTTTTATGTGTATTGTCGTCTTTTTCAATCTTTGCCAGATCGAGCTGAGTGTCTTATTGCTCTAGACAGACTGTAAAGCATTGAAGTGGATTCTTTGACATTTCTTAATTGGATTGTGCTCACTTCTGTTCAATTCCAGTTTGTTGGGATGTTTGTCCATTACCTCTGCTTTTTAGTGGCAGCAACAGGTTCCAATTTCAGTGTCGTTACTTATCAGCTGGTGCTCAGTAGAGTTATATAGTTATGGTAAACAGGAGCTGTAACTGATAAATAATAGAATGAACCACTCGGCCAATCAGATTTTGCTGTTGGGACTAGCTGTTGTTGTTGTCTGGCAGCCTTATTAGTCACCTAAATGAGTCTCCTGTGACTTAAACATGCCTAACGGTGTGTGATACCACCACAGGCACCAATAACAGCTGTGATTGGATTGGGCATGGACTGGACATTTCTGGATGTAGGCCACGTCAATGTTAAGACACTCTTGGTCAGTTGGTGCAGATTTGGTGGATGCCTTCCCTGGCCCAATTCCGAGGAGCATTCCCTGTAGACTGAGATTTTAGCCACTGCTGGTAGACCCGTATGACCGTACGCTTCCATACACCTGCAGATTCAGCTACTTCCTTCACACTATGGTCTTTGGCCACGGCCACATGCAGTCACTCCTTTTAGGCAATCATTAACATCTGCTCTGGAGCCATTTTCCACACATGGAACGAGACATTCCCTGCACCGTACCATCTCTTCTCAATCTATGGATCCCGTCACTCACACCCTGTAAGTAGATATAGACACATCATCCTCATGCAGCGCCATCTGCAGGAGCCTGAAGTTACTACCACCTTAAACACTCAAGGTGACTCATATATTAGATATGTAAGATAATATTTTAGAGCCAAGATGTGTTTGTAATACAGCCCCCGGGACACTTTTCTACTCTACGTGGTAAGTTTAGGATCTGTACTTTTAACAGAATGTCAATGCTTCAACGAGCTACACCTTTATAATTAGGCAAGCTGCAGGAGGTTTCCTTGCTGAAGGTGTATACATCATGGCAGACACTGAAGGGTTATGGACTGGTGCGTTAGAGCCGGTTACATCAGCTTTATCACAGAGTTGTCCTGGTATGTTTTTTTGCTGGTTGTCTATCCAAAGTCTCGCTAAAGTGTCACAGAGCTGGCAGGCTGGTGGTAAGATTAGGAGGTATCCGTTTAAGGAAAAAAAGGCTGCAGATGGAAAGAAAGATAAACCCCCCTACTGTCCCCATGCCGTATCTCCGCTCGACACGACAGCGCTGGGAAACGATTTGACAGCAAAACTCTTGAAGATTACCCTCTCTCTCCGTCAGCTCTGGAGTTCCAATTTCGGCGGAATTCCAGCCTTCGATATTCCGATTTTTATCAGCTCCGAGAGGAAATGTGACCACTGCGTGTCAACCGCAGGACGTGGCGCTCTCTCTGGTGCACGCTAATAACATCAAGATGCTGCCGTGCGCACTGCCAACTGGAAAAAGAAGAGAATGAAAAAAATCGCTGCCCCTGAGACCCGCATAGGGATGGACATGAAAGCTACGCGTCTGTGGCGTCCAAGGAGAAGGAGCTAATTATGGAGGATGTATCTCCAGTTTGCGAAACATTTTCAGGCAGATATAATTTGCTTTTATAAGGTTCAGAAGATTCAGCCAGTATCTTTACTCTGACCCGTGCAACCATGTGGTATATGTGGGGTGCGTGTGATGCTCATGCCGATATTGAATCAGCCAATGACTGTCCTGTATTTGTTCCTTTCAGAAATGACTACAGTTTAAAATATGCAGCTTGTTACTGAAGCTCTTCTCTAAACTATACTGTGTATGAGTTGTAGGATTTGGAAACTTCCCTGGTTGGAGTGTAATTACATGCAATCTGCTACAGTTTCCGCCCCCACAACACTCTGGCTATTTTTACAATGGTGTCAGTTCTGCCAAATCAGTTTGAGCCAGATTCCGATCCTGAAAGTCCAGTACAACAAGTTGAGAGATTCCCCTTTTTCATACTAGACCTGAGCAGGATGTTTCGGAGTGGTCTGTTTTTACTGTTTTCATTCTCTCTCTCTGTCTCTCTCACTCTCTCTCTCTCTCTCTCTCTGGTGTGCCAAGCCTCTTGATGGGCGGGTATAAAGACTGTTACGAGATGACATCACCCTGTAACAGAGAAAAGGGCTGGAATTCCAATGAGGCCTTTCCGGTTTCTGTAGGAGAGAGTTTCTCCCTCTGGCATGTACTTTTGCACATTTGGTACCATTGGAGACTGTTTACTTATAGTACCTTATAATATACCACATAATAAGAACTGCCTCAGAGCAAGAGGAAGAACCCTCGAGAAGAACCAAGACTCAAACGGGGAACCCATCCTCTTCAGGTCGAACCTGCGAGCCAGCGAGCATAAAAATGATCAGAGTTTATATTCATAGGGAATGAATAGTAGAAATGTTGAGTGTGCTTGAGGCAGGGAACGCAATGTCCGATTTGTCTGTGATTGTGTAGACATGAGAGTCGGATGAAATAGCAGGAGCGTCGGGTGGCATGCAGTTAAGCCCCCTTACAGCACAAGACAAAAGGGAAGCTTCATGGTAGGCAAACTGGTCAGCAGGAGGGCAGTGGCACCCAGCCGAGGCAACGTCATCGGAGCGCACAGGATGGGCAGTTGCACCGCAGAAGACCACAGAGACTGGGCAGTAGCTCAGCCCTGGCAAAGAAGACCACACAGACGGTTAACTCTGACAGAAGAACTGAGACTACATGGTGTTAGCATGGTCTTAGCAGCTGGCAGGGAAACTAATTACCAAAGGCTCGACTGAACAGTTTGGTTTTAAGCCTAGACCTGAGGATTGGGGCTGGGTTCTAAACACTGACTGGAAGGTTATTCCAAAGCTGTTGGGGGGGTAGGGGCGTACCTGTTTAGCCAAACCAAATGTCCTCGCAGACTAACTTTGCCTTACTTTGAGCGGTCCTGCTCTTAACAAACACAGTAGCGGTCCAGTGTGAATAATTCACAGTATGTGTTTTTCCTAAAGGTTCTGCGCTACGGTTCCTCATTACGGTGAATGGAATTTTTCCAAATGCACATCGTGAAGCTTGTCTAGCCTTGCAACCGTCTCTACAGAGTTCCTTTGAGGATGCAGCATTGATAAGTGAAACGGGGCAAGTGAGAAAATAGATAGATTTGAATGCTGCAGTGGTTCTAGGGGTTCCAGCGGATCATGGAATGTTCCAGCAGGAACCTGAACTGTGAATGAGGAACAACTCCAACAATGAGTGCAGATGAGTGCTGTATATACACTATGGCTACGTGCATACCTCGCTTTTCCTTTAGCAGGGTGCCAGGAAAGCTGTTTAAAATAAACCAGAGGATATCCTTAACGCTTTCCATCTCCTCATCAACACAGCTTAAAGGGCGCGGTATAAAAACGGGGTCTGCGGGAGCATCGGGAGAGCCTTCTCTACCCATCCACACAATAGCCATTGTTTGTTTTTGAAGTTTTTCGGGGGAGAAATCCAGCCGTAAACAGGCGGACTCTTTTTCGCTTTCATCCCCGCCATGCTCGCACGTTCTATTGAGAAAATACTAATTATAATAAAAGCTTTTAGCCATGCTAATGAGGTCATTTGCATGCGATCCATCAGGCTGAGGGGAATTACGGAATTTCACCACAGACCAAGTTTTGACAACACCCGTTTCAGCGAAGACTTTAATCTAATTTTAAAAAGCAGGACACAGCGCAATCATTTCCAGATCTGCGATATCCAAACAATCATTAGCATAAACACAAAGGAGGCAGAAATTGGAGATAGATTGGAAGGATGGCGGCGCAATCGCTCCTTTGTAGGCTCTGTCGGGGTATTTCACGCTCCTACTGTAAATGCATTTGAGCTTGTTTGAGCCTCCTTTGAGCTTGAGAACGTCACCGATGTTGGAAAAAGAGGAAGAAGAATTTAGATTTTGTTACCATATCATATTCATATCAGAATAACCTTATTTTTTGACTGTTTAAAAAGGCCGACTCATATTGTCTGCGTAGAAATGGTACAAAATAACCTGGAATAAAAGCTTTTAACCTCTTGCAGTTTATGTATCCAGCCACAGTGCATATACAGGGTGTGCCAAATTCAGAGACCACTCTTAAGCTGGCATACCAGTCACCTCAGCCAAGTTATTCATTGGTTAAGATGAAGTTAGATATTTAATAATTCTTGCATAATTAAGAAGCCATGTTAGACACCTGATAGACAAAACGACCACCAGATGAACAGGAATTCCATTGATAGTAATATATACCGTATATATACAAAAAAGTGAGTCACCTTGCATGTTTAAGGTGGTAGTAACCTCAGACTCATGCAGATGGTGCTGAACGAGGATGATAGAGTTATAAATCCCTGTGGGGTGTGAGTCACGGGATACATAGATTGGGAAGAGGTGCTACAGTGCAGGGAATGTTTCGTTCCATGTGTGGAAAACACTCCAGAGCAGATGTTAATGATTGGCTAAAAGGACTGACTGCATGTGGGCGTGGCCAAAGACCATAGTGTGAAGGAAGTAGCTGAATCTGCAGGTGTATGGAAGCTTACGGTCATACGGGTCTACCAGCGGTGGCTAAAATCCCAGTCTACAGAGAATTCTCCTCGGAATCGGGTCAGGGAAGGCATCCACCAAATCTGGCCGAACTATTAGATGTAAGAGTGGCTGAACATTGATGTGGCTACATCCAGAAACTTGTCCAGTCCATGCCCAATCCAGTCCCAGCTGTTATTGGTGCTTGTGGAGGTGTTATATGCTATTATGTACATTACAGTCAAATATATAGAGTGATAGATATATACACATGCATATGTGTTCACAAATGTATGCGTGAAATGATACATATCTACATATTTTGATAATAGCTCACAAATATAAATACAGTTTATGTTTATACACGTATGGTTTTGTTTGCTGGCTGGCCGAGAGCGTCTGCGTGTGTTCTGTTGTTTTCTGCACATCTGCGTTTGTGTATATGAGTATGTGTTTTATTTTTATGAGTACATGGGATTTAATCTCCTACCTGCGGCTCATACAGGTTAATGAGCAGTGCTGGGATCGTGTATGCGTGTGGCCTGCGGGGGCCCTGGGTTGGACCCACAGCCGCTCTGCAGGGCCTCTTTACCCCAGCACCCCACCCCCAAGCCGACCCACTGTTCCTTTTTCCTCTCTGACTCAGCCCCCCATACCCCCCACCGCCACACCGCACTGTACGCATTACAAGTGGGCCCCCACACTGGACGCTTAATTCAGACGGCCCGCTTCATTTATGCGCTTTGGCGAAGGCCTGACTCAGGACATTAAGATTCATGATGTTTGGGGCGTTTGTGACGCACCCGCTGTTTTAATATTATTCATTGCGTTCTTCCCCCCGCAGGATCAGCGGCTGACGAACTTCCGAGCAGGTTACGCTGAAAGGGAGGCGGAAAAATGACAATTGGACACACTTCTAGCTCGGCGCGCATGCCTTTATGCTACAAAGCGCCCTTATATTTATCAGATCTGCTACTCGGCTCAGAAGTGGAGGATGAGTATTTGCCTTTTAAAGGGCCCATATTGTGGAAAAAGAGATGATTTTTTTCTCTCCTTTTTTTTAATAAGAAAGCTGGATGTTATTATGTGAACACGGTAGCAAATATTCTCCAGTCCACACTCAGTGTATATGAACTAAGCTGCAAAAATGTCCCATTTTGAATCAACAGTTTTTGTGACATCACAAAACACTCACCAAACATGAATCTGCCTGTCAGCCCTGCCCATAATTCGGCCTGGCCTTTGATTGACAGCAGGCCCAATACATAATACAGTTTTCAGTACATAAAACTACACAAGACATCGGTATAACATGACACACAGGACAATCAGAGATATGGGCCCTTTAACTGCTAGTGCCATCCCACAGTATATCCGCTTGTAAGTGTGTTGAAGATGTTGACCTCTACTGTTGCTGTAATCTGTCTGTCTCTGCTGGAATACTTAGCCAGATAGCAGCTCTTGACAGATGTGAAATTTGGCTTGGCGGTTGAGAGAGGAGGCCAGCGCATGATAAACAAGCTGTACGAACATTGCAGTCACTCCCGCTGCACCCCACGACTACATCATACAGGTGTGGGACTGCAGTGCTATTGGGAAGGAAGATAAAGGTGACCAGGAACAATGAATGATGATACGTTTAGACTGATATCGGCAATATATATTGAGCTACACATACAGAAGTAGTGTATGATGTCAGGCTACAAGAGGTATGGTGCTACAAGAGGGATGAATGAATGACAGATGAGTGCAGGTCAGTATGGCTCAGGATTTGGCTCTATGTGAGTACAAGCAGTTTGGTGGCTGTAGGTTAATGGAAACTATAGGGTTTAGGTGCTGCCGATAATGAATAGGACTCTATAGGAGGAAAAATGGTTTGGGGGAAGAAAGAAAAGCTGGTTAGACCAAATTTGTGTGGTTGGACCAAAATGGTGTTTTGTCTGCTATTATGAGATAGTATATGCGAAATGGTGTCTGACGGTCGAGCACAAGTGCTGTAGATAGGCGTGTACTTTTCCATCCCATTCATTCTTAATGGAAAAAAAACATCCACAAAAAACTGTCGCTACACGGAAACCATGCATCCGGTCAAAAAGCAGCATACAAGCCCAAATCACACAGTCAGACCGGACAATCTGGAGCTGGAATGGTGCTGGTGTCTCGAAAAACTGTGGGACGACACAGGCAGAAAAATAAGCATCTGATAAATAATGGAAATCTTAATCAAAGATAAATTTGAAAACAACACAGAGTAAGATTCCCAGGATCTTTGAGTGAGGACACTACAACAACCAACTCTATACGACTATTCTGGATCCACCCCTCTCATTCCGGCCAGTCAGCACAATGTACATGCCCACTAAAGCAACAGTGAGCTATGAGTTCATTAAGAGTTTGCCAGCATCATCATGCATCTTTGTGACTTTACCAAGCACCAGTACTTAGATATGCATGATCTAGATATGGCAGACAGGCCCACAATACTGCTGCCCTGCTGGCAGAGTATTTATTTTTCTATTTGCTAAATTATGATGATATTATAATCAGAGAGATGTCCGTCTAATGCTATCCAAGTACACTACAAAGTAACAGGCCTTGTAATTCGGTTCATACCTGTTAGCTGCTGCAGGAATAGTAAAGAGTGTGTCTGTTGTCTGTTTACTCTTTGTAATGAGCTCCCACATGTTTTCCTGCAGACGGGCACTATGTGTGTTAGCTAGTTAGTATGCAACCGCTGACAGTTATTATTGTTTCCAAGCTGGCTTATATATTTTCCACATTATTTGCACTGGAGACAAAGACAAAGTGACGCTAGTCAGAGCTTGATATTCTTAAGCTCACCTCAGAGTCACCTGTGACTGAAGTGTACATAATAAGGTGTAACACCTCCATGAGCAACAATAACAGCGGTGTTTGGATGAGGCATGTACTGGACAAGTCTCTGGATGTAGTCTATATCAGTGTTCAGCCACTCTTTCTTTTCAGTCAGTTTGGTAGATGCTATCCCTGGGACAATTCAGAGGAGAATTCCCAGTAGACTGGGATTTTAGCCACTGCTGGTAGACCCGTATGACCGTACGCTTCCATACACCTGCAGATTCAGCTACTTCCTTCACACTATGGTCTTTGGCCACGCCCACATGCTCAGTCACTCCTTTTAGCCAATCATTAACATCTGCTCTGGAGCCATTTTCCACACATGGAACGAGACATTCCCTGCACTGTAGCACCTCTTCTCAATCTATGGATCCCGTCACTCACACCCCACAAGTATTTATAGTCTCATCATCCTCGTGCAGCGCCATCTGCAGGAGCCTGAAGTTACTACCACCTTAAACATGCAAGGTGGCTCATTTTATGTCCGGTGGGCATGCATTTACTCATACAGTCCCATGTAGTCACAATTACAAGCACACACACAGACACTGGTCCATGGCTCTTGTCAATAGCTGTTCTCCCAGCGACGCTTGTCTGAACGATCTGTAGTGATCAGACAGGCTAACGATTAGTGCTGAAGGGTCAGGTAACGCGGGGGCTATTGACTATAAGCCGCACAGTTTCTTCAGAGTCTGACTGAGTTTAGCTCTACGTTCAATCCCTTGACCTTCACTGACCTGCCATCGGGTCCAGTTAGGTCCTTTCCCGGCCTGTAACTATATAATAACTTGATTGTTTTGCACTTGAATTAGGCATAAAGCCGCTATGCGCAGTCAACTGATTGTGAGCTACTGTTTGGATAAATCTTTAGGAGGTCTTATTTGTGCTTTTCCAGATCCTCCCTTTCCCATTGTTGTGCATGTAAAGATGTGTCTGAAAAGCTCAAAGTACAAGCCAGAGGAAGAAACTCTCTTCCATAGAAACACTCACCGTTAGGACGACTGTCCTTAACACCACGTTAGCATTCCCTAAGACTGTAATGGTGTCGTGCTAGACTGTCATGGAGTGATTCAGAATGGTAGCAGGTCATGTCCAGTGATCAGTCCCACTTTTGTCTTGGTGGAGACGACCAACAAAGGGGCAGTCGTGGGCTGGAGGTTAGGGAACCAACCTTGTGACCGGAGGGTCGCCGGTTCGATTCCCAGAACTGACAGTAATGACTGAGGGCCCTTGAGCAAGGATAGGGCTGCCCACCGCTCTGGGTAAGTGTGCTCACTACCCCCTAGTTTGTGTGTTCACTTGTGAGTGTGTATGTGGGTGTTTCACTTCATGCATGGGTTAAATGCGGAAGACTAAATTTCCCCACTGTGGGATCAATAAGGGATTCAAATTCATGTGTGGAGGCACCGTGTTCAGCACCAAGATAAACGGTTTGTGTCCCGGTTTTGTGTTTGAGGCCTGGTGTCCCTCCACCTCCACCCCTACCGCACAATCTGTAGAAACTGTGTGCAAATATTCAAGCTGCATGGGATGGGTCTTCACGGGACACCATTAGGAACCTCGCTGAATGCTGAGACCTCTGGCATGTAGGGTTAGAAAACATGGTGGCCCGACACCACACTAAGAGACACTACTTCTGTATGTGTAGCTCAATAAATATTACCCATATCAGTCTAAATTTACAAGGGTTGGACAATGAAACTGAAACACCTGGTTTTAGACCACAACCATTTATTAGTATGGTGTAGGGCCTCCTTTTGCGGCCAATACAGCGTCAGTTGGTCTTGGGAATGACATATACAAGTCCTGCACAGTGGTCAGAGGGAGTTTAAGCCATTCTTCTTGCAGGATAGTGGCCAGGTCACTACGTGATGCTGGTGGAGGTTCGTCCTTCTTGGTGGTATGCTGACATTACCCTGGATACCGTGGGTCTTGACACATCACCAAGACTTGCTGTTTTGGTCACAGATGCGCCAGCAAGACGTGCACCAACAATCTGTCCTCTTTTGAACTCTGGTATGTCACCCATAATGTTGTGTGCATTGCAGTATTTTGAGCAGAACTGTGCTCTTACCTGCTAACTGAACCTTCACACTCTGCTCTTACTGGTGCAATGTGCCATTAATGAAGATTGGCCACCAGGCTGGTCCAATTTAGCCATGAGACCTCCCACACTAAACTGACAGGTGTTTCAGTTTCATTGTCCAACCCCTGTACCATCAGTTATTGTTCCTATTAAGATTTATCTTCCTTCCCAATAGCACTGCAACACCACACCTCCTTCTGGGTGTAGCTGTTCTTTAGATGATGAGTGTATATTGCAGTCGTGGAGTTTCTTCACCCATAAAGGGTTCCTTTTCTAGACTTGCGTGTTCAAGCCAAGAACCGTTTCAGAGCGTTTTCTTTCTACAGAGATTACCAGCAGAAATGCCATGTGTCGTGCCCCAGGTGGTGACTTGTGGCTTTACAATGCAATCATGTAATGTGAGCAAGCCGTCCAAAACCCGGAATGATGCTGATAAACTGAGGATGAACATGGTGGGAAGGCTCAGAAACAAGGTTGCCTTTAGCGCTCTGTCGCTGTAGCGCTGAGCGAGACGTTAAAACACGACGCGAAAGTCGGTTAGACAGCCTTCCAGAGGCTTTAATGTCATTCACAACACTGATTAGGCACCAAATTTCCTCTCTTCGCTCCACATTCATGAGCCTTTGATGTCGTTCGGTGCATAATTCCGCTTTTCTTCCCTTTTTATTCCCCCTTTTTTCATGCGCCGCGCTCTGTGGCAGAATTAACAGCCAAGCGATTTTATGCAGCATGCATGTTGTATGGAGGTTCTCCCGCAGTAATATCCTGTGCCTCCCTGCAGCGATGTGCTATCTCCGACACTGCGTGTGTGTGTGCATGTGTGTGTGTGTGTGTGTGTTGTAGTAATTAGCAGTGTGTGCTGAGGAGGGTGAAGAGTGCATGTTCTCATTGTACACATGCCTGTTTAGCCCATTAGGTGAATGGCAAGAGTAAGAGATACCTGCTGTGTATCAGTGGATGGGGGTCGATGTGTTGTTATTGATCAAATGCGATGGGATCAATAGACGACATGTCAAGTCTGAGGAAGTCATGATGTGTTTTAAAAGAGCAAACTACCTTTCACCCAGAGAGGCCGCAGGATGACCTCGGAGGTTTCTCGACTCGTTATTGACTGTACAGTGTGGTGGGAAAGTCAGAGACCACCCTTTACAGTGGGGAAAATAAGTATTTAGTCAGTCACCAATTGTGCAAGTTGTCCCACTTAAAAAGATGAGAGAGGCCTGTAATTGACATCATAGGTAGACCTCAACTATGAGAGACAAAATGTGGAAAAAAATTGAGAAAGTCATTTTGTCTGATTTTTAAAGAATTTATTTGCAAATAATGGTGGAAAATAAGTATTTGGTCAATAACAAACAAGCAAGATTTCTGGCTGTCACAGACCTGTAACTTCTTTTTTAAGAGGCTCCTCTTTCCCCCACTCATTACCTGTATTAATGGCACCTGTTTGAAGTCGTTAACAGTATAAAAGACACCTGCCTACAACCTCAAACACTCACACTCCAAACTCCACTATGGTGAAGACGAAAGAGCTGTCGGAGGACACCAGAAACCGAATTGTAGACCTGCACCAGGCTGGGAAGACTGAATCTGCAATAGGCAAGCAGCTTGATGTGAAGAAATCTACTGTGGGAGCAATAATCAGAAAATGGAAGACCTACAAGACCACTACTAATCTCCCTCGATCTGGGGCTCCACGCAAGATCTCAGCCCGTGGGGTCAAAATGATCAAAAGAACGGTAAGGAAAAATCAAAGAACCACAATGGGGGATCTAGTGAATGACCTGCAGGAAGCTAGGTGGGACCAACGTTACAAAGGCTACCATCAGGCAACACACTACGACGCCAGGGACTCAGATCTTGCAGTGCCAGACGTGTCCCCCTGCTTAAGCCAGTCCATATCCAGGCACGTCTGAAGTTTGCTAGAGAGCATTTGGATGTTCCAGAAGAGTATTGGGAGAATGTCATATGGTCAGATGAAACCAAAGTAGAACTATTTGGTAAAAACACAACTCGTCGTGTTTGGAGGAAAGTGAATGCGGAGTTGCATCCAAAGAACACCATACCAACTGTGAAGCATGGGGGTGGCAACATCATGCTTTGGGGCTGTTTCTCTGCAAAGGGACCAGGACGACTGGTCCGTGTACATGAAAGAATGAATGGGGCCATGTATTGTGAGATTTTGGGTGCAAACCTCCTTCCATCAGCAAGGGCAATGAAGATGAAACGTGGCTGGGTCTTTCAGCATGACAATGATCCCAAGCACACTGCCAGGGCAACAAAGGAGTGGCTTCGTAAGAAACATTTCAAAGTCCTGGAGTGGCCTAGCCAGTCTCCCGATCTCAACCCCATCGAAAACCTTTGGAGGGAGTTGAAAGTCCGTGTTGCCCGCCGACAGCCCCAAAACATCACTGCTCTAGAGGAGATCTGCATGGAGGAATGGGCCAACTTACAGAAAACGTTTGACCTCTGTCATTGCCAACAAAGGATATACAACAAAGTATTGAGATGAACTTTTGTTATTGACCAAATACTTATTTTCCACCATTATTTGCAAATAAATTCTTTAAAAATCAGACAAAATGACTTTCTCAATTTTTTTTCCACATTTTGTCTCTCATAGTTGAGGTCTACCTATGATGTCAATTACAGGCCTCTCTCATCTTTTTAAGTGGGACAACTTGCACAATTGGTGACTGACTAAATACTTATTTTCCCCACTGTATTTGTTGTATAGGCAGTAAAAACCTCCATTAAGGCCAAATTATCCACATGTCCAGGCACAATATGAAAATACCAGTTGCCCTTCACAAGGTGTGGACGTTTCATGATGAATGGGCAAACAGGATTGGCCCAACATCACCCGGGACGTCTTCTTTGCATTGGCTTTTACTGAGGATGATTTTCCAGGAACACTTTCTATGAATCCTGTATTACATTTACATTCAGGCATGTAGCTGACGCTCTCATCCAGAGCAACCTACAGGGTTAACCATATTACAGGTAGGCCAGTGTAGTGTTAGGAGACTTGCCCAAGGACTCTTATTGGTATAACACAGCATAGTCACCCAGACCGGGAAGTATGTATTCATAATGCGTTCATAAGGTTTCAAAAGCCCTACATAATACCTTATAACACAAAGGATAACCTTATATAATTACTAGTACAAGAATTACATGCATATCTGGTTATAATTACATGCATAAACAAGATGATGCAACTTTCATAAGGTTTCATAACGCACTATAACATCTGTTCATAAGAGCGTTGTAAGCATGAATGATGTACTAGGTCAGCTTTAAACAAGCTCTGCTTATACAAGTCTTAAAACATCCGAGCAACATATACACATTGTATATTCTCTATTACTACTTAGACAATCTAACTTCACATAGAGCCTTAAGACCACTTATAATGCTCTATGAAGTATAATTGACTGAAACTACATTTATTAAGCATGTACATTATGTAACAAACTCACCTAAAACCTGTAATGGCCTGACATGTAGCATTACATGGTGAATTACAGACAGCATTAGTGTGTACGGTGATCTTATTGGGAGATACTACAAGGTGTTATGAAACCTGACATTATAAAGTTGCATACTGCTTTATTAAGTTTTATGCATGTCAGTATAACTACGTAAAGGACATACATTATACAAGCGTAAACAATGACATTAAGCAATGCCAGGTATTATAAGGTGTTATATATGCTATATATTGCATCATAAATGCACTAATGGTGAATTACGACTATAGAATTCGTAGGAGGTGTTACCGATTTCCCTACTTCGGTAAAGTGTCCATTTGAGAGATGTGAGGGTTTGGTCTGAGAGTGATGGTATAGGACAGAACATTAGGCAGGAGCCATTCTAATTAATATTCTTCAGAATTGTTAAGACTTTGTCTGTACTTTGCCTTACAGCTTCCATTCTCTTCAAGAGATCTTGAAAAGTCAGTCTTAGAAGTTGGTTGCGTTTTCTGTTTCTCAGCAAACCCAAGTAACCCAAACACATTCAGTGGTTTCAGATTTAGAACGTAGTTTACTTAGCCTTTGATTTGTGCTTACACACAGAGGAATTTGACGTCCACATTTAATATGTGTTCAAATGTGATCTGTGATCTATTGTTTTATTATATGGAGAAATACTGTAATTATATTAGCTTATGTTTTTTTTTATGTTTCTGCCAGATTTATTGTGAATTTCGAGCCAATGTGGAGCTAATATCTTGCTCTTGCAGTGACAAAACGTTATCGTAAAAGTGAAATCATCTTAAATATTTAAAAAGGGAGAAACTTAAAGGTGAAATAGGACTTTATCTAATTACTAAAAGGAAGGAACATAAAGAGAAACTGACATAAAATAATTTCAAATATTTAACATACTCATAACCTAAAATAATAAGCTATGAGTTTCATCTGCTAATTTCAGAAGAAGTTAAACATTGAAAAAATAAAAGGAGAACAAACTGTCTATAACATTTATATTAAAGAACTTAAAGTAAAGGAAATAGGGTAAACTTTCTGAAGAATTATTTTTATTCTTACAGTTTAATGGTAAGATGTATTTCCCTTGTTGATAACAAAATACAAGATGATATGTTTTTTTTGGGGGGTTTAACGCCTCCTCGTTTAACCTAGTTAGGTAAGCACTACTCCTAGAACCTTGAGCACTGCTCCACAGCCCTGCTTTCCTCGTATGTCCATTACGCGTTAAAGCTAAAAGGAGCGTTACAGGTGCAGTGAAGCACATACACTGTAGCGAACACACACAGAGCGTGCACTTGCCTGGATTGGTGGGCAGCCCTAGCCATAATGCCTGCGCAGCGGTTGGGGGTTAGGTGTCTTGCTTAAGGGCACTTCAGTCATGCCCTGTCAGTTCAGGG
>JAMWET010000197.1:457500-500000 GCA_024036415.1 Prochilodus magdalenae
ACACTAACGCATTACACTTACTGAGTTACTGTACACCAACACACTACTTACAGTACACTAACACATTACACTTACTGAGTTACTGTACACCAACACACTACTTACAGAACACTTGCTGAGGTACTGTCTAACACAGTGGAGAGTTTGTGTTGGGGAATATAGTGCATTATGAAGCTTTGGGTGATTCTACCTCCTAGCACACATTAATGTGCTGATGTAGATGACTGATCCTGTTGTGCTGCAAGGCGGTTTATTCCTGTGTGGATGTCAATCTTGGTCTTTATCCGTGTCAGAGATTGTTGTTTTAAAGCTCGTGCGGTCACTGGAAGCCATTCCGTAAGCAGACAGTGAATTATGGCTTGGTGGATTTGTGTGCACGAGCTGAGGCTTGGGGGTTCTGCATGTGTTCAGAGTGTCTCTGTTTATTTGTATGACACTAAACTGAATTTAATGAGAGAAGCTAAGACACTTTGTTGTATGGAAAGATCAATATCGCGTGCAGAGCGTGCATGTCTGCAGAAGGAGCGCTGCTCACAGTGTTTACATGGCCATCCGAACTCATATATATGCTCAATAGAGACATGTATGGAATTCGGAATGGGAGAGGATCGAAAAATGCACTGTGGTGGGTCTTGTATTCTCTAAATCGGCATTCATTCAGTCAGTCGTTCATTCGTTTATTCATTTATTCATTCATTCAGGCATTAATTTGTTAATTCCAGAGATAATTCAGTTCCATCTCTGTTAAACTGAACTGAGTACATGGTTTACCTTATGAACTGCTTTAAAACAATAGGATTCCTTCAACACACTCCAAATATTTTAGAATGGGAACATGTCTACCTCTGTTCCGTCATCTTTCCCTTTAACAGCACTTCATAATCTTTTGAGAAATGAAGCCAGAAAATAGTCCAGTTTTTAATGCTCACTAGTACTGAACCTCAGGCACCTGTAGCACCTGCACACTGATCACGCCGGCATGCTGTCGTAACGTGTCGAATGAGCCTCTGTTTGCTTATTGTGTTGAACTTGTCATTGCTATCTTGAGGGCAGCATATGTTGCATCAGAATGTGTTCAGTGTTAAGGGTACTTATTAGATGTGCGAGTCGCTCATTAATACCCAATAATTAAACATTTTGGGATGATGTACATTTGTGTTCAAAAACAGGACAAGATCATATACATCACTGCCTTCTGTTTTTATTTACTGTTATCATTTTTTTTGCCATTTGCTTTGTATAAGTAGCAAAGACATTTATCAGTTTATAAGGTAATAATATTTGTTAGCTTATAGAGACTTAACTTAATCAGCTTAGACATCACTTGCTATGTAATAACAAACTATATCATAAAAGAAAAATAAAAGTAGGTATATATCTATAATGTGTTTTGAAATGCTAATGGATATGGATTTGTATATAGAGCCACAGTATATGTATATATACTTATATATATAAATATATGCCAGTGAGCGTTCTTGCTGTCAAATTAGGACTTACATTTATTTTTTTTTATTTTTTTTATTTTATTTTATTTTACTTTTCTTTTCTTTTCTTTTATTTATTTTACTTTTATTTTCTTTATTTTATTTTACTTTACTTTACTTTTTTTTATTTTTTATTTTATTTTATTTTATTTTATTTTATTTTATTTTGTTTTTCTTTTCTTTTCTTTTCTTTTCTTTTCTTTTCTTTATTTTATTTTATTTTATTTTATTTTATTTTATTTTATTTTACTTTATGGTGCTTTATTTGAAAATGCCTACTGCCCTTAAGAACTTCACAAAAAAAGAGTCGATAGAAATCCCTTTAAAAAAAATCTCCTTACATGCTCCTAATAAACCTGATAATCACACATGCTGGCGTTTGAACGTTGGATTAATACGCATCACGTTTGTGCTGTTGTGTGTATATACAGGTTGGTTAACATCACCCAATTTACCCTCTGTGTAATTCTCTGGTCTCACTATTTGGACATAAGAGCGATGACACAGTAATAGCCTCTGAATGTGTGACTTGGGTAGGGGGCCGGTGGTTCTGATGTGTCACCAAGGGCCCAATTATCTACAATAGGGACGTCCCAGCATGCAGCATCCCCAGGGTTTGTCCTGCCCACACCACGGTGTCAAATACCCCTCTGACAACACGGCTAATGAGCTCCTGATTGGCCTGGTGCTGCTGCTGTGTTTACCTGCAGAAAGCCCTCATTTAAGGTAACCCCTAAATACAGAGCGGCTGTTTGTTTTGTGGATTTACAGCACGGCTCCCTGTTCGTGAGTTAGGATCACGGCATGTGTAGTGTGATAACTGCCATGATGGCTTTGGATTTGTGCCTTACAGTGGAAAAGGAAACCCAGGAACTGTTAAATGGGATGTGCTGGTTCCTGCTGCTTTTGAATGGGTTCTGGAAAGGGATGATTTCACAGTGTAAGGACTCATAATGGTGTAACTGGTGACCTGCGACTGATTGTAGATGCATTTGGTGGTTGGATCTAATGGGATCCAAATCTGTTCTAGTGGTCTCTAATGGTGGCAATTCAGCCAATTCCTATTAGGAAGCAATGGCATCAGGTTTAAATGAACTGTAATTGAGTGTAATGGTCTTTTTAATCAATGACAGTGGAAGATGAATAGCAGTAGCTCCCACAGTAAGGCTATTGTCCTGATCCAAACTGTAGTACTTAACGATAATCAAT
The DNA here is from genome assembly GCA_024036415.1 of Prochilodus magdalenae. NCBI lineage: Eukaryota > Metazoa > Chordata > Actinopteri > Characiformes > Prochilodontidae > Prochilodus > Prochilodus magdalenae. The sequence continues at coordinate 460,197 of JAMWET010000197.1, forward strand.
GGGCCTTTTATTCAGCCGTGGAACACATACTAGTCATATTTTAGAGAATGAAAGATAGACACTTATTGCGTTTAGAGATCTGGCCATTCAGAATGTACTCGCAGCACTCACTACTGGACTGTACGGGAGGGTGGACTGTGGAAAGCGTGAGGAGAGTGCTTTCAGCTGACCTCTCCTTTAAGTACAGCAGCACCTGCTGGTGGGTCCCGCACCTTGACTGCATCTGCCGGGTTTCAAGTGTATATTCTGGTGAACAGGCTTTTTAATGGGGCGGTTACTAGCTTATGGTTATCATTACTGGTCAAAATCAAAACCAATTATTTGGCCCTATATTGGATTGAAACTGTTTACTTATAGCTGGGGGTGTAAAATGCTTTGTAATTAAAGGACCCATTCAACTCAGAAAGTAAGATACCATTGGGATCAATCAATATAATGCTATTTATTGAAGTATTGACACATATTTCTGGCCAAAATAAAACATTTATGGTATTTTAATAATGGTTTATATACCCTGGCAGTGTAATTAGCCCCTCTAGTAACTTAGCGATAGGGTTAGAAGGGGCAGTCAAAGGCTAGAGGTTAGGGAACCAGCTTTGTGGCCTGTTTGATTCCCTAAATCGGCAGGACACGATTGAGGTGCTCCTGAGCAAGGTGCCTAACCCCCTACTGGTCCCCGGGCATCGTGGATAGAGTTGGCCTCTGGTCAGGTCAAGTGTGCTCACTACCCCCTAGTGCGTGTGTGTTCTCTAGTGTGGGCTGGTTCAGGGATGGGTTGGTTGGGGGGATGGTTTGGTTGGAGGGTGGGGGGAATTCATAAAATAAAATTCAGAAAATTGTTAACATCTTCTGATAATATGGCACAGCCATGCCACACCTGGCATACTACCAAAACTGTCACCAGCAGATAAACTGCACTTGAAGCTTTCATCTTCTAGGGAGATGAGAAAATCAAGCTCTGCTCATGCTTCACACCTGAAGAATAGACAGGTGTGTCTGCCCATCTCAGTGCTATGGGTGTGAAAGGATGCATAGCTGTCAAGACGTCAATATTGAGAAAAGGATGTAAGAAAGAGGGAAGAGGAGAAGCTGTTGATGTTCTCAGAACAATGGGCTAAGCATTCCATAGTCCAGATTCATCATGACAATGGGTTTGGGAATACATGGATAGTGGAAAGGAGGAATGCAACCAAATTCTAAGACTGAACTTTGTTTTGAGTCTTTGTTTGTAAAATGTACAGAATGGAAAAGAACGGAAACTGAAATAGGACACGGTGAATACTGAAAAATTATGTTTACTATACAATAGACACTAATTATGAATGTATAGATACTATATATTGTATAGATGTATAGATACTGTATATTTACTACGATATTTACTATATCGCTAATAATTGTATTGTGGTTAAATATGATTTCTGAAAAATTAATAAAGGCTATTTAAACTGGAAATGAATTAAATACAGAGCTTTCTCTAGGTGTTAAGTACACTTACACTATGAGTACTGAGGTTATGTACAGCTTAAAGCACTTGTATGAAGTACCTCTATACAAGACAAGCAGCTGAAGCAGTGTGTCCCTCCGCTCTAACTGCCGTGCTCTCCCTTTAAAGCTGCAGTGAGGCTGATCCGAGATCAGTATTCTTTTTTTATATCACAATAAAGGATGAGATGTGACTTTGAAACCTTTCCAAAGTGTCTTTCATGCTGTTTCTATAGTGTACGTTGTTGTCTGCAAACTGTAACGTGCCACGTGTTCCTTTGCCACTTGCAGGGTCTCCATGTGAAGCTCTCCCATGATGCAACATGTGCCTCCAGCACCAGCGCTGACAATGATGGCCACACAGAGCGTCCCTCCTCCGTCCTACCAAGAGAGCCAACAGGTCAGTCAGCAAACAGAGAGGCAATACCCAATAACCACATGGTAAACAGACAATAAGTAAAGGCAAAGAGATGCTGTGACCTGCCCGTCATTATTAACTACAGTCTGGGATTAGGAAGCAGCGCCGTGAGACCGCCAAGCCTGCACTTCACATAGACATGGCAGAGAACTTCAGACGAGCTGAGATCAACAATAGATATGAGGAGATTCAAATAAATCCTAGTCCTTCCTACCACTACTACTATTAATAATTATAATAATAATAATAATATTAGTAATAATAAAATAATAATGAATGATGATGATTATGATGATGAGGGTGATAATAATAATAATAATATACTCAACTATAAATTCACTTACCATCTCTAATAAATACTGATATATAAATATAACTACTACTAATAAGTGTCAGTACTGTAAATGCTACTTCTAATTATTCACTCATCTTCAAAAGAACATCTGCACCCAGAAGAAGGTGTGGGGTTGCAGTGGTTTTGGCAAAGAAGATAAAGGTGACCAGGATCAATAACTAATGATACATTTAGACTGATATGATCAATATTTATTGAGCTACACATACAGAAGTCTGTCTCTCAGTATGGCTTAGGGTCATGTTTGCTAATGCAACGTGCCAGACGTCTCGGTATGGAGCTGTAGAGGTTCCTAATGGTGTCCTGTGATAATCCATCCCATGCAGCTTGAATATCCTCACACAGTTCCTGCAGATTGTGCGGTAGGGGTGGAGGTGGAGTGACACCAGGCCTTTGGGGCATGTGACTACAAACTGTTCATCTTGGACACCAAGACAAAAGCGGGACTCGTCACTGAAGATGACCCACTGCCATTCTGAGTCACTCCATGACAGTCTGGCACGACACCATTGCAGTGACGGTGACGTGGTGTTTAGGACCGTCATCGTAATAATGTGTGTGGATGTGGTCCTGGGTTGTGCAGCCGTCTGCTAATGGTGCTGGCACTAACAGGATGACTCATGGAGGACATCACTGCTCGCTGAATGTCTGCAGTGGTGGCTGTTGGGTCAGTCAGGGACAGCGACAAGGTCCGTCCTTGCTCAGGTCACATCTGAAATGACTTGGATTCATTTACATTGGAAGTAGATTTTTTCCTCCCCATGAAAAGTTACTGCACTGGAGGTACAGGGTTTTGGAAGGTTAGGGTGCCTTTGCTTCAATGAGCTGTAAGTGAGCTATAGCTAAACCAAAGGCAACAACTGAACTAGATGCATTTCACTGTGTACATGTTCCCATTGAGCCGAGTTATCAGATTCAGCTCTGTCGTACAAGCACATACAGGTGGAGTAGTTGTAGTCAGGGGTGACCTGTATATGATGTCAGGTCATCACCTTACCTTGTACCGAGCATGCGGTGAAGGGATACACATGGAGGGAACTTTACCCGAGTGCCTCCTCCGCCCTGTCCAACTGGTGTATCCCTCCGCCTTGTGGATTAGTGCCGGGGGAGAGGAAAGCAGCGCAGCGGCGGAGACATGCAAATGAGAGCTAGTTAAGTGTGAAGAAGCTAATTTATTTCCCATTTGAGGCTGGGATTAAGACTTCCAGCCCCCAGGAACCCCCCCCTCAGCCCCACCACCTCCCCCGCCCGAAACCCATGCGGCAGGGACGGAGGGGGAAGGGTCTTGCTTTCACAGCCTCATCAGGAGGGAGAGAAAGAAAGAGGGCAGGAAGGAACCAGAGAGAGCGGAGGAAGAAGCCGGAGAGCGATGTAAACAAGCAAATAATGCATGATAAACAGATTTCTGCGCCGTCGCTCGCTGCATTGACAAAGGGCAAAAAAGGGCAGGGCTTTTTCCGAGCAGAGATTTATGCGATGACTAAGATGGGAAAAGTACTTTTCATGCAGAATTTGACCTACATTAAAATTTAGGGGTCGAGGGCTGCAAATTAGCTGCTGCAATTTAATTGGACCATATGTTGCTGTCAGTGATGTTATATTGTTTGATACAGGAGACACCGCCGGCATGCTGTCTCGCTGAGCTAGAGCGTCAAAACAAGGTTTTTCGTGTAGCTCATATCAGGGAAAATATCAGAAGATGCTTTTTGGCTTTTTCTTCTTAGGAAAAGATTCTAAACCGGATTACTGTGCACACATATCTGCTCTCGAACCCATGAACGCGTCAGAATCCACAATCTCTGTCTTGTATGTCTGGGATTATTTGCATTTGCACTGTTATTTACAGGGGTTGCACAATGAAACTGAAACACCTGGTTTTAGACCACAGTCATTTATTAGTATGGTGTAGGGCCTCCTATTGCGGCCAATACAGCGTCAGTTCGTCTTGGGAATGACATATACTGCGTCCTGCACAGTGGTCAGAGGGATTTTAAGCCATTCTTCTTGCAGGATAGTGGCCAGGTCACTACGTGATGCTGGTGGAGGTTCGTCCTTCTTGGTGGTATGCTGACATTACCCTGGATACCGTGGCTCTTGATACATCACAAAGACTTGCTGTCTTGGTCACAGATGCGCCAGCAAGACGTGCACCAACAGTTTGTCCTCTTTTGAACTCTGGTATGTCACCCATAATGTTGTGGGCATTGCAATATTTTGAGCAGAACTGTGCTCTTACCTGCTAACTGAACCTTCACACTCTGCTCTTACTGGTGCAATGTGCAATTAATGAAGACTGGCCACCAGGCTGGTCCAATTTAGCCATGAGACCTCCCACACTAAAATGACAGGTGTTTCAGTTTCATTGTCCAACCCCTGTATCTGGACCATCAAAACAAAAACACCACACTTTTCAATTTAAATATTTACACTATTAAACCCTCTCACCCCGGTGATGGACGGGCAGCCTGTCGAGGGTGTTTCCTGCGTTCCATCCAATGAGAGCTGGGATAGGGCTCCAGCGACCCCCACAACCCAGAAGGACAAGCAGCTCAGAATATGAATGGATGAATAAACGATTGCTCTTAAATGCTAGCATATTTTAGCACCGACCTCACAGTAATTTACTGTGATATTACAGAGGATGTCTGAGAGGAGCTGATTCTCTATTCAGTGATGAACAATGGCAGTAATTAATAATGCATGTCATACAGTGTCAGACCCCACACAGGTCAGTCTACTGAGATTCCTTATCAGTGAGGAGCATAGTGTAAATGAGATCTTATACTAAGCTGTAGCCTATGTGTGCCGCGTGTGGAGTCCTCTACGCGTAGAGCTGGAGAGCTAATTTTGTACCCACCTGTGTAGACCAGCAGACTTCTTGACATCTGCCAGCCATTCATTTTTTACTCTGGCTTCATATGTCTCTCTGTAAGGACGGGGTCACCCACTCATGGCCCTGAGTTTCTTAGGGTCAGCAATACATTAGAAAAGTGCATTCTGTCTGGTGTTGTAACGTTATCAATAAGGGATGTGGATTGGTTCCCTCTGAGAGGAGTTCTGGGATATATATATATATAAGAGTATAAAGATGGGATTCCTGATGCTAGAAGAGTTCAGAGTTCAGACACACTGTGGGGGAGAACTTAAACAGGCAGAACCTCAAGGAACTTTAAGGATATTCCCCAAAGTGAGCTTCTCAAGGACAGCAGGTCTTTAAGCATCTGCAAAGAGAGAGATCCGGGCAGGCCCAAGCTCAGAGAAGAACCTCAAGAAGGCAGAACTCAAGGAACATTAAGGAAGTTCCTCAAAGATAGTTTCTCAATGAAATCAGGTCTTAAACCATCGCCATAGAAGAAGATCAGGGGAGGCCCAAACTCAAAGAAGAACCTCAAAGAAGGCAGAACCTCAAGGAACCTTAGGGAAGTTCCTCAAAGAGAGTATCCCAAGTAAAGCAGGTCTTTAGGCGTCTGCACAGAAGAAGATCAGGGCAGGCCCAAACTCAAAGAAGAACCTCAAAGAAGGCAGAACATTACAGAAGGCAGAACCTCAAGGAACCTTAAGGATATTCCACAAAGTGAGGTTCTCAAGGACTGCAGGTCTTTAAGCAGCTGCAAAGAAGGAGATCAGGGCAGGCCCAAACTCAAAGAACCTCAAAGAAGGCAGAACCTCAAGGAACCTTAAGGAAGTTCCTTAAAGAGAGTTTCTCAATGAAATCAATGCTCTAACTGAGGGAAGGAGGTTGTTCCCCAAAATCTCGCAATACATGGCCCCGGTCATCCTCTCCTTAATACAGTGCAGTCGTCCTGTCCCATGTGCAGAAAAACACCCCCAGAGCATGATGCCTCCACCCTCATGCTTCACAGTGGGGATGGTGTTTTTGGGATGGTACTCATCATTCTTCATCCTCCAGACACGGCGAGTGGAATTAAGACCATCTGACCACAGAACTTCCTCCCATGACTCCTCTGGATCATCCAAATGGTCATGGGCAAACTGAAGACGGGCCTGGACGTGTGCTGATTTAAGCAGGGGAACCTTCCATGCCATGCAGGACTTTAAACTATGACGTCTTAGTGTATTACCCACAGTAACCTTGGAAACAGTGGTGCCAGCTCTCTCTGGTCATTGACCAGCTCCTCCCGTGTAGTTCTGGGCTGATTCCCCACCTTTCTTAGGATCATTGATACGCCACGAGGTGAGATCTTGCAGGGAGCCCCAGTCCGAGGGAGATGGAAAGTCATGTTTAGCTTCTTCCATTTTCTAATAATTGCTCCAACAGTTGATCTTTTTTCACCAAGCTGCTTGGCTATTGCCCCGTAGCCCTTTCCAGCCTTGTGGAGGTCAACAGTTTTGTCTCTGGTGTCTTTGGACAGCTCTTTGGTCTTAGCCATGTTAGTAGTTGGAGTCTTACTGATTGTGTGGGGTGGACAGGTGTCTTTATGCAGCTAACGACCTCAAACAGGTGCTTCTAATTTAGAATAATGAGTGGAGTGGAGGTGGAGTTTTTAGAAGCCGACTAACAAGTTTTTAAGGGCCAAAATTTTTGCTGATTGGCAGGTGTTCAAATACTTATTTGCAGCAGTAACACACAAATAAATGATTAAAAAATCATACGTTGTGATTTCCAGGTTTTTTTTTTTAGATTATGTCTCTCACAGTGGACATGCACCTAAGATGAAAAATTCAGACCCCTCCATGATTTCTATGTGGGAGAACTTGCAAAGTTGCATGGTGTTGTGTTCAAATACTTATTTTCCTCACTGTATGTATATATATATATATATATATACATATATATATATATATATATATATACATATATATATATATATATATATATATATATATATATATATATATATATATATATATATATATATATGATAGATGTTGCATTTAGTCCTACAACAGTTCTATAAGTTACTCAGTACTCAGAAGTCAGATGTCCTGAAATCTTTCTACTTTTACTCAAGTCATTCAAGCCTACTTTTACTTGTGTTGGTAATTTAGCCAAGTATGAATACATTAACTCAAACATTGATTTTAGGCTGCTCTAATTTAGACCACCCCTATTAGAATGTGTCAAAAATCTCACATACAGCAACTTTAAATTTGAGGTTATTGGAAGGATTTTCCCACTATATGCAAATAGCAACACAAAGGTGATGCTCTTCATTATTATGGTAAAGCCAAAAGCTCTTACTGAGAGGGCATGTGTTGGCAGTATTGTGCAATATAGTCTGTACTAAAAGGTAGAAATGGACCATAACCACAACAACCAGAGTAAAAGTGAAAATGTATTTGTCATTGTTATTACATTTACAGGAATAACTGTTATGTAACGGTTTTTTTCTGGCTCTGTTTATAATGTAGTCTAGACATTACGATGAAACTCCAGGGGTTTGTTTTCATTCCTTCCTGATAGATGGCAGGGAAACCTTTATCACGTTAAATAAATCAGAGAAGACGAGACTCTTATGGACAAACCCATTGTTTGAATGAGTGTTATTTGTTTTTATCATATTAAATCTTACGCTATTTTTTATATTTAAGTTCTCCTTTCAAGACCACTCCTGTCCGACAAGTTCTTTGAATAACCCTGGACATGTACAGTTCAGTATCATGGACTCATTTCTGTATTGAAAGAAGTCCTTACAAACTCCACATCTGATAAGAGGCCAGTGTCTGGCAGCTAGCCCGGAAAAGATGCTGAGTGGTATTTCCATATAGGGTTCCTATTATGAATCTGTAGGCCCGGCCTCATGTTTTGCCCTTCCTGTGATAGAGAACACTGTACTAAGGTTGGGACATGTGTGAAACCTGATCCTAGACCACGTTTCCTTTGAGATGTTTGATGCATGCTTCCTAAGTTCACCCTGATTTGAGATTGTACTGTTGGAACCTGTTTAGGGGTTGGAATCTAGGAATCAGGCTGGCTTCCAACTGGGCCTGATTCAGCTGGTCAGAAAACATGCATGCTTCCCAACACATCCACTAATACAGTGGAAATGAAAGAGGAAGATAAGAGGGAAAGGTTAGAATAATATGTACCTCACCATCTAGATGTGTGTAAAAGCCTCACAGATATGACAGTGGTGTTTCACTGGTCAAGGTGCCTTACATTAGGTGTCACGCCTGCTGGCTCTCCTCTCATCCCCAATCTCCTGGACTCTGTTTCCTATAACCCCCCACTCGAGGACGTCACTGTCACATGTCCACCATCTCCCAGTCCCGTTCCGTCTCTCAGGTCCAAATCTCCAGAATATTGATTTCACCTGTAGCTGATTAGCCTCTGGTACAAATACTCCTCTCTCCCACTGACCCGTTGCGAAGTATTGCCTCACTGTGTGTACTGAGCGGTTTCCTCTGTTGTTGTTCTCGTTAGCTTACCTGGTTTGACTCCCTTTTGACTTCCTGGTTTACTCTTTGGTCTTTCCCCTTTGGATCCTGTTGCTGGTCTGATTGTTTTGCCTGGTTCTGAATTCTGCTCGTTTCCTTACTCTGACTCAGTCCTTGCACTCTTGGTTATGTCCGCGTGTGCCTTGTTGCTGCTGTGTTGTGCTACGAGCCTGTTTAATAAACCTAGCTTTGCTTTTAGCTCAGCGCGCGTCACAGTCTGTCTGTCCATCCTCACATTAGGGATGGATAAAATAATTGAAACAGTAGAGTATCACAATATTTTGCATGGCAGTATTGTATTACTACATGGAAGCCAGGTATTAATATTTGGAGTCTTCAGTATAATTAAAAAGTATATTCATATCAGTCTGCAGTAAGGCTTGAATCCCTTTTAGCTCCAGTAAAAATGAAAAGTGGGAAAAAGAGACCTAAAATATGAGACATTAAAAACATGATGGCCAAGTTTTCCTTTGGGCAGAAAAATTGCTGCTGAAAAAGGGTAATAAATTGCAATTTACCGTGATGTATTCACATATTCGAATATGTTTAAATTCGCAATAATAGTGTAGCGTGTCTTATCATACTAATACAGTAGTATGGCGCCATTGGTGATTTTCACCATACTTTTACACTTTGGTAACCTGTACACTAAATAGTGTAAAATCAAATCACTGCAGAAATATTCTGCTTTGTTGGTCATAATAAGGTCAGAATTGTTTTCCTGGTTAGGTTTTGGCTTTGGAAATATAATAGATTCTACCTTGGGGAAAGAGGGATAATATAATTATAATATATTTTATAATTATATTGCTAAAAAAATGATAGTTATAGTCATAATTCATCGCTTCTTAGCAATATCTAAAATTTTCTTTAAATTTTTCCAATTTTGTTCATATTTGGCAACTGTAACGTTAGATATTGCATTTACATTTATGGCATTTAGCTGACGCTCTTATCCAGAGCGACTTACAAGGTTAATCATATTACAGGTGGACCAGTGTAGTGTTAGGAGTCTTGCCCAAGGACTCTTATTGGTGTAGCACAGCCTAGTCACCCAGACTGGGAGTTGAACCCCAGTCTCCCACATAGGGTGGTGGCTCTCTGGCGGGCAGTGGTGTTATCCGCTGAGCTACACCAACCACATTTTTCCAATTTTGTTCATATTTGGCAACTGTAACGTTAGTTATTGCTCACATAATTTTGAAGATATCGTGCACACAGTAATAAAAATTGATTAAATGTGTCACTTTAACTAAAATGAAATACCATCACTGTCACAACAAAAGGTTTGTCATTTTTACATATTTAGAAAATGCCATTACATTATACTAAAATGTCTTGATGACTCATAGAAATGGTCTAAATGGTCTAAAAAAATCTTTTTACATTAACTTCCAGTATAAGCTAAGAAATTTGTTTAGTAACACTTTCGATGAATCAGGATAACCATAATGCATTATAAGTACATTCATAAACATCTATAAAGCATTTGTAATGCTTGACATACGTTTTTGTACTTCATAATCACACACATAAACTGATTTAGCATTGCATTATAAGGCTTCATAGCACAAAGAGGCATCATATGCTAAAATGTGTGTATATGTATGTGAGACCCATATCATAAATCTCAATACATTCATTCTCATAATGCATTAATTCATAGAGCTGATCAATAACCTCACTTTAACTAAAGTCTGTAACGAGAGCTTATAAGTGTTCATTAGATGCTATGTGATCTTACAAGGTCATTTTCATTTTGAAGATACTGAGGAACATTAGAGAGTGTTGTCACTGTGGGTACTTATAAAGCATTATGCAAATGAACACAACATTAGTTATGAAGTTTTATGATACCGGTTTCACCAATAATGTTAATAACAGGAAACATAGACACATTATAATGCATTATGTCACTTTTATGTGTTATGAAGCCTAATACAGTTGTGTTATAACAGTTTGTGTTATTATGAACATAATGACATTAATAAATGTATAGTGTTATTAAGACTTCATAGATCTTTATGACTGCACTCATAATGCATTATAGATGCCTGATTCATAGAAAGTGTTACCAGTTTTGTTTTTTCTGAAATGTTTTTGATGAAACCCTGAGACACATCTCAGACTATGAAACAGCCTGAGGTCTACAGTTTTGTGGACTTCCTCCCTTCACCTAAACGGGGGGTGGATGGCCTTAAACTTCCTTTGACGCTTTTGTAGTTCAAGGCAGCAGAAGAGATTCTCCCGAGGCCAAGTAAAAAGGCTTGGTAGTGTCTTTCTTTCTGCAGAGTCAGCAACTGTACTGGCCCTGGTGTCTTTTGACAGTAGGCTGCAGTTATACGTGTTGTTATCTCCCTCCAGATGACGGGCACCACGCAGCAAAATTCGAAGGCCCAGCAGGTCCACATCTCAGCATCATCGGCAGCTGGGGCCACTCCGGTCAGCGTGACCCTCGACCCGCAGGCCCAGTTGGAGTCAGACAAACGGGCCGTTTACAGGTGAGTCATGGTCACGGTTATGTTACATGGAGATACAGAGTGGTCAGAGTTGTGCAGCTGATTACATGGATCAGTTGGATATTTACTAGTTGGGTTTGTTGTTTGTCTTTCTTTTCTCCATTTTTGTTGATTTTTACTTTTATAGCATATTACATGATCACATGAGCTGCTGTTTACACTGTGTGGAGATTTCATGATGAATGGACCAATAGAATGGCCCAAAACTGCTGGGAAAGACATCTGGTTCCATTGACTTCCATTCAAATTAAATTAGGTTTTGGGCCTCTCCTGTAAAGTTGCCATTTTGGACATGCCTGTTTTTCTTTGGACAGCGCTGATATACTTCACGCTTCAGTTCATGTTGGGAGCGGTAAGAGAGGCTAAATAACAATCACAGAACCTCTAAACTTTTTCACAATCACTTCCATGTACTTTCAGCACCACTGTGGGTTAAAAAGGGTGGTCAGTTCCTCCTAGTCCCATTCTCTTGTTGACACGTTCCAGGTCCAAACCTCTACTGAGCATGCTGCAGTTCTGTGTTCATTGTTGAGTCCAAGAAACTACTCAGTTTAGTCATTCTATCTCTTTCCTCAGAAGAGGATATAGCTGCAGGTGATGAGGTTGAAGATGAAGTTTGGTGCCACTGGGGTCCAATATAAGCTAGCTATCAAACCTAGCTAACATTAGCTCCCACGGACAAACCGCAATCTGGCCCTTTATAGATACCCTTCTCTAGACTGGCTTTATTGGCTGAGTCTTACTTTGAACACACATCTTTATGTTCCGATTGTTAGCTGTTCTATGTGCTCCCCAGCTAAAGCAAAAAGGCTAGCTTTAGCTTCCCCCTAGCTAAATGTCTGCTAGATAGCTAGCTATCTGAGCCACAAGCCTGACACCCACAAAATACACCCTATGAAAACGAAGACCATATTTAGGGTATCTGCAAAAGGCTGGTTTGGTATCTGCAAAGGGCTGCTTTTGCCAATAGGTGCTAATGTTAGCTAGATTAGCTAGCTTGCTAGCTAGCTAATATTAAAGCCCTGTAGCACCAAATTTAGTTGTTCTTGATTGTTTTTTGTAAAATCATTCATCATATCAACTGCAGCTATGTGCTCTACTGTTTCCTATCACAAGGTAAGCAGTAGATTGATAATCGAGTAGTTTTCGTCCAGGACCTGGACGTGAAAGTTGATACCTCACGGCTTAACAAGCAGATTTATATTAAACAATGGCTGTAAAGAAAATAGTACATGCTTATATAACTGCTGAAGGTTGATGTCGTTGTCCAGTAGCCAAAGTTATTCCACTTTGCCGTAGTCTGAACTAGTGTGTGACGCTCCCTGGTATTCAGGGGGCTCCCATAATGGCTGGACGCTAATGTACCTGCCATAGAGAGATGATGATTCTAAGTGAACCAGCACCCGCAGTGCCACCCTAAGTAAAGGGACATCATGGTGTTCATGTTTGTTTAGATATACCAGGTAAACAACTTTAATCTGGATTTTAGTGTCTATTTTCTTGAACCAGTAGCATAATAGCTAGTACGTTTATTTTTAGGGACCAAGCAGAATTACTTTTTGAGACATTCAGGTGGTCCAACTATAGAGCCCCAGGGCTCCCTTGCTCTGGGCCTTATTCCTTATTCCAGTTTGATAGGATACATCATAGGAATTATCCCCTAAATGGAGCCTAAACAAGTAATTTTCATGCATAAAATTTCTAAAAGATTAAAAATCCATGACTACTAAGGCATCTGTCCTTATATAGCACAGGCCAATTACTTTCCCCTTAATCTCATGATGATACTATATTCTATAAATATCCAAAACAACACAGAACTTCAGGATCTTCCTGCCCATGAATCATGAATACCTAGTGAGCAAAACAGAAATGGCAATGCAACATCTAGTTGATGTCTTAAATAAAGCTGCCATGTTTCAGCGTTTGCTTTTACTTTCATCATAAATCAGGGATTCGATTTTTGCTCTGAGTTTACAGCTGTGGAATATAAGAAGTCAGGCCTAAACACCCTGAGATCTTATGCTGATCTTGCTGTGGAGGCTGCTTTACACGGTTTAGAGGTAGCAAATAACAAACGTGTCACAGTTACATACGGCTCTCATAACAAATTCATATCGACACGAGTGCTGCTCACAGGCTCGGCCCGACGAGTGGCACGCTTGCATTAATCATATTTTCTTTCTTCATTCCCGGATTTAATAACATGTAGCATGGTGACAGTTTAATAGTTAACACTTCATTGTTAACCCCTAATGTCCTGGTTCATTACAGGACGGTGGTTGTTAGGCGGCTGCATGTCATTTTAATCCTGTCTACATATGCGTGCGTGTGTGTGTGAGTGAGCTGCATGGTGTGCGGCTGGTTTGGTGGAGCTTGGAGCTGGCTGTGATTAGCAGTGTGTGGCAGCGCTGCAGCAGTGGCGGCAGCCCCTCAGGCGAGTGTGTGAAGGCCTGGGCAGGCCTGAGGCTGGATCTCTCGGCTCCTCTAGAGACACAGCAAAGCCTTTGATGTGAGCAGCCTGCCTGAGGCAGCCCGCAGGCACACACACACCCGGCCTGTTCTTACGGTCCTCTCTCTCCTGAATCACTTATAGGTAGACATACACACACACACACACACACACACACACACACACACACACACACACACACACACACACACACACATACACACACACACACAAAGAAACAGCCTAGTTGCATACAAACACTCAGCGTAGACCATATATATATATATAAATGTAAATGTATATATATATATATGTATATATATACACATATACATATATACATTGCTCCAAAAAATAAAGGGAACACTCAGATAACACATCCTAGATCTGAATTAATCAAATATACTCATTGAATACTGTGTTCTGTACAAAGTTGAATGCACTGACAACAAAATCACACAAAAATCATCAATGGAAATCAAATTTATTAACCAATGGAGGCCTGGATGTGGAGTCATACACAAAATTAAAGTGGAAGAACACACTACAGGCTGATCCAGCTTTGATGTAGTGTCCTTAAATCAAGTCAGAATGAGGCTCAGTATTGTGTGTGGCCTCCACGTGCCTGTATGACCTCCCTACAACGCCTGGGCATGCTCCTGATGAGGTGGCGGATGAGGGATCTCCTCCCAGACCTGGACTAAAGCATCCGCCAACTCCTGGACAGTCTGTGGTGCAACGTGACGTTGGTGGATTTGCACAACAGCGTGTGAAATTGATTGTCAGTTAGTATTGCTTCCTAAGTGGACAGTTTGATTTCACAGAAGTTTGATTTACTTGGAGTTACACTGTGTTGTTTAAGTGTTCCCTTTATTTTTTTGAGCAGTGTATGTTATATATATGTGTGTGTGTGTGTGTGTTATTTATATATATATATATATATATATATATATATATATATGTATATAGTGTTTCCACACTTTACCTTTATTAACAAGGGATAATACAGAGATAATTATTTAGTCTTAGACACTGGTTGTCCAAGTAATCCTAAACACGTTCAGTGACGTTGAGGTCTGGACTCTGGGGTGCTCTGAGAACACCAGTGGCTTCTTTGTTCTTCCTTTTTTCTATTGCAGCTTTTTGTCAGTAGCAGTTTCTACACCCCCATTTAGACCTGTAGCATTGAGCTACCCTCAGAGGAGTGGCGACAGCTTTGGTGGTCCACCATCTCTTGTATGGTTGTTGGGGTCTTATTTTTCTCTGACTTTCTTTTTAACTCAAACTATTGTTTTGTCGCTTGTCACTGTACATACACAGCCCTGATCTCACACTTTCACTCTCGCCTTTCACACACTCGTGCACACAGCTCTCACAGGCACAGTTAAGCTGTCAGTCAGTAGTTAGCAAGTGGCTCTTCACAGCTCTGTGTTTACATCCTTCATGACACTTTATAAATGCTCTGAATGTCTACAGGCTATACTGACAGCTAGAACTGTCTGCTTATTCAGATCAGCGTTCAGGATTCAAGAGTTTATTGTCATATGCACACAGAACAAGCAGTTACACTGTACAATGAAATATTCCACAGCTGTACTACAAATACTCACAAATTACAAATAAAGAAGCACAAAAAGAAGATTAGAGATCTGCAGTGACGGGATTCATAGATTGAGAAGAGGTGGTACAGTGCACACACACAGGGCTGATGTGTCCTACATTAAGAGACACTTGTGCGGTTCATACCGAATCCAATCACAGCTGTAATTGTGCTAGTGGAGGTATTACATACTGTTAGGGACACTTCAGTCACAGGTGACTCGTTTTAATTTGTCTGGTGAGCTTATATCCGAATATATTTACGGTATATATAGATATATAGTGCAAGCATACATGCAATGTGCAGTGTTAATGCAAACATGTATACAGTGTACAAAAAATATGCTTTTGTAACATTAGTGGAAATCTATGCAGTGTACAATATTAGTGTAAACATATTTACAGTGTACAATATTAGTGCAAACATATATACAGTGTGCAATATTAGTGTAAACATATTTACAGTGTACAATATTAGTGCAAACATATATACAGTGTGCAATATTAGTGCGAACATATATACATTGTGCAATATTAGTGCAAACATATTTACAGTGTACAATATTAGTGCAAACATAGATACAGTGTACAATATCAGTGCAAACATATTTACAGTGTACAATATTAGTGCAAACATATATACATTGTGCAACATCAGTGCAAACATATATACAGTGTACAATATTAGTGCAAACATATATACAGTGTACAATATTAGTGCAAACATATATACAGTGTACAATATTAGTGCAAACATATATACAGTGTACAATATTAGTGCAAACATATATACAGTGTACAATATTAGTGCAAACATATATACAGTGTACAATATTAGTGCAAACATATATACAGTGTACAATATTAGTGCAAACATATATACATTGTGCAATATTAGTGTAAACATATATACATTGTGCAATATCAGTGCAAACATATATGCAGTGTGCAATATTAGTGCAAACATACTTACAGTGTGCAATATCAGTGCAAACATATTTACAGTGTACAATATTAGTGCAAACATATATACAGTGTGCAATATTAGTGCAAACATATATACAGTGTACAATATTAGTGCAAACATATATACAGTGTGCAATATTAGTGCAAAACAGTGTGCACTAATATATACAGTGTACACAGTGTAATATTAGTGCAAACATATATACAGTGTACAATATTAGTGTACAATTACAAACATATATAGTGTGCTTTAGGTATAGTGCAAAATATAATTAGTGGAAATCTATGCATCGCGTAAACATTCGGCATTAGCAGTTTTCAATTACAGTGTGCAATATCAGTGCAAACATATACAATGTTCTATATTAGTGCAAACATATGTGCTTTTGTAACATTAGTTTAAATCTATGCAGTGTACAATATAGGTGCAAACATATATACAGTGTACAATATTAGTGCAAACATATTTATGGTCTGTAATATTAATACAAACATAATAACATATAAGAGAACAAAGGAATCAGTGTGAAGCTCAGACCGCACCACCCTCTCTCCACATTCGCTGTTGCCCTGCTGCTACAGGCTTGGATGGAGAGCTTTGGTAGCTGTGTAATGTGTGTTGGCAGGTTGTTTACTCTTTAGTGTAAATGCTTGCATTTCTCATCGCTCTAATTGCCAGCATTGTGGGTGTGTGGTGTTGTTGACTGTTGTTTAGACGCTTCTCTGGCAAGCACGGCTTAATTATTAACAGTGTAGTAGTTGTATGATATAGTAATTATCGAAACGAGTCGAGCCGTGCTTCTAATAAAACTCATGTTTCTATCAGATCCGCAGCAGGGTGCTTATATCTTGGGGCTAAAAAATATCAATGCAATGCAAGTCAAAGTCAAGACAATGAGTAGTGCTGATGACTGGTTAATGCAGGGCAGTATAACAGTATGCACTGGTTACAGTCCATCGTAACTGGTTTCAGTACCGCAATGCATTCGGTGTTTCCATAGTAATGCGTGTGTATGATGTCTATGATGGGATGCTTATAGAATGGACAGTGGATCCAGCTCTCTTTATAGTGGGATTTGCTGTAGGTGAGCGTTCATTACATACTGACGATGTCCACACTTCATCCCAAAGGTGTTCTGTCGGGTTGTGGTCAGGACTCTTGTCCAAACGTTGTGGACCTTGCTTTGTGCACTGGTGTGCGGTCATGTACACCAGTATAGTTGTATAGTTGTGCTGTGTAGGTCTCGCACATCTTAGCAGATGCTTTCACTGAGTCCTTCTTCACTCTGGTCTTGATAAACTGGCCAAAGACGAAGCAGTACAAATCTGCCGGATGCTGCAGCCTCTTGATGCCTCTAAATTACTTGCAGCTCTGTATCCACTATCCACCTACAGTGGAGCATCCTGCTATGTATTCTACCGTACAGTCCCAGACAGTTCTAAAATGTTCTGAAACTATTCTGGAAAGTTCCAGAAAGTTCCAGACAGTCCTTACAAGTCCAGAAAAAGTTTGAAATCTACTCAAAAAGTGTTCTGTAAAAAAACAGAACTTTTCAGAACATCATGGTCCTGTGTTTGCGGGGACCAGTGGCCATTTCCTGTACATTTTAGACTTAAGGATTTACGCAAACACACTTAGGCGGAAGAAAGGAACACGTATTTGTAATGTAGTGTTATGACCGCAGCCATAAAGAAAGACGTGCTGAACCATATGCATCAGAATAGCACTTCGTTTATTGACGCTGCTATCTCCTCACCACTTACCGTGCTGCTCCTCCTTTGTCTCGTTAATGGCTCCACAATTTCACCGCGCCTTCCCAACCCTGCACCGCGTAAACATTCAGCAATTAGCAGTTTGCCTGATTAGCTACATGCTTTATAAACTGAGTGCTGCTGACGAGGACGCATCATGGCCGCATCAAGCCGCTTGTGCTGCGTCTCTTCACATATGCACATCAGGCCCGCGGTGTTATTCTCCGCACAAAGTTTATCGATATTCACCACCTTCGACACAACTCTCTCGCTCTGTAACTCCCGCTTTCGCTCCCCCTCTCCATCCCTCTCTTTCTTTTTTCCCTGGTACAGAGTGTATTTGCATTGAGACTGGATTTTAGGACTCGGGGTGCACGGTCATGCTGCTTCTCATTGAACTCCAGTCGATGTAGAGATTCATGAGTGAGAGGGTGAGTGAGCGAGAGAGAGAGAAAGAGAGAGAGAGAGGGAAATAAGGGCCTCCATAGAGTAGAATGTTAGAGGCCCAGCAGCAGCAGCTCCAGCAGCAGCTCCAGCAGCAGCAGCCTATATCACACCCATCAGGAGTGCTTTTAATTTGCCAGAGCGAGGGGAAGCGGTGAAGCAGCGCTTCCCAGCTGCAGTAATGCACCATAAAGTCTGTTTACATTCGCTGCCGGGAAGCTTTCACTGTCGTACAGTGTCCAACATCCCAGCCACTCACAGTATGCCATGGGCTTTAGATGGCTGCACCATCAGAGTCACTCATCTCAAGTCGGTCACACCCATGCTAATGGCTAGGGTGGGCAGTGGGAGCTCTGATATGAATAGTTTCCAGGGTTTGGCCACAACATAACACAGTTTTAGTAATAGTCTGCAATCTGGACACACAGTCTGTCTCTTTTTTATCCCATTCTTAATCCGTATGGTTTAATATGATGTCGGCCCACCCTTTGTCTCTGTAACAGCTTCATGTCTTCTGGGAGGGCTTTGTGTTTATGGGAACTCGTGAGGTCAAACACTGATGTTGGACGAGAAGGCCTGGCTCACAGTCTCCGCTCTAATTCATCCCAATGGTGTTCTACTGGGTTTAGGTCAGGACTCTCTCATCCAAACTCGCTCATCCATGTCTTTATGGACCTTGCTTTGTGCACTGGTGTGCAGTCATGTTGGAACATGAAGGGCCCGTCCCCAAACTGTTCCCACATAGACAGGAGCATGAAATGGTCCAGAGTCTCTTGGTCTGCTGAAGCATTAAGAGTTCCTTTCACTGGAACTAAGGAGCCGAGCCCAACTCCTGAACAACAACCCCACACCATAATCACCCCTCCACCAAACTTTACAATCAGCACAATGCAGTCAGACAAGTACCGCTCACCTGGACTCGTACATTGGAAGCGTGATTCATCACTCCAGAGAACACGTTTCCACCGCTCTGGAGTTCGGAGGTACTGCCTGTACTTCTCCTCCATGCTTGGATTTTCAAACCAATGTATATTTTTGACCAAAAATCTTATCTTAAAATATCATGAGCCAGTCTCAGCCAACAGATGTAAACATTGCTCCTAAACAAACAAACTTTCTAACTTTTGGGCCAATAAATCCATATTCTTGTTTTTCTCAGCCCCACTGTGAACAATTTTGACCAGCTTCTAGTTGTTTTAAAAACACAAAGTCTCTGAATAACTTTGTTTACATGGTCACCATGTAATTATGTGGACATTTTTGTGAAAGGTGGATTTGCTATGTGATACACAGTTTTGCTGTAAGAAAGTTGATATACACAGGGGTTGGACAATGAAACTGAAACACCTGGTTTTAGACCACAATCATTTATTAGTATGGTGTAGGGCCTCCTTTTGCGGCCAATACAGCGTCAGTTGGTCTTGGGAATGACATATACAAGTCCTGCACAGTGGTCAGAGGGAGTTTAAGCAATTCTTCTTGCAGGATAGTGGCCAGGTCACTACGTGATGCTGGTGGAGGTTCGTCCTTCTTGGTGGTATGCTGACATTACCCTGGATACCGTGGCTCTTGATACATCACAAAGACTTGCTGTCTTGGTCACAGATGCGCCAGCAAGACGTGCACCAACAGTTTGTCCCCTTTGAACTCTGGTATGTCACCCATAATGCTGTGTGCATTGCAGTATTTTGAGCAGAACTGTGCTCTTACCTGCTAACTGAACCTTCACACTCTGCTCTTACTGGTGCAATGTGCAGTTAATGAAGATTGGCCACCAGGCTGGTCCAATTTAGCCATGAGGCCTCCCACACTAAAATGACAGGTGTTTCAGTTTCATTGTCCAACCCCTGTATATATGACATAGTAAATCTGACTGCAGTTTCACAGCCTAATAATTTGGTCACATGTCTAGCTGTTCATATTACTAAATACAATACCGAAAGACCTTTTACATAAACTGACATTTGTCAGCCAATGTGCTGCTTTACCAAGCTCTAACATCCATGTGCTGAGGGATGGTGGATTGCAGATGTTCTCTTTTTCTTTATTAACTAACTTCCTTTTTTTCAGTGCAGTTGGAATGAGACCTAACGAAATGTGATAAGTGCACATTTAATTAACATTTGGTAAAGGCCAGCGTTGCAATGCCCTGAAGAAAGCTTGTTTTCCACTCTGTGGGCAAGGTCTATCTCTACGAACATGTAGGGCTCCATTTTCTTCTTTCAAATGTTTTTATTTAGAAACAACCATAAAAAGAATTATGCATTATTATTATTAATGCACATTTTACATATTTTGAAACTTTCTTGACCCCTTTAATCTTTAAGGGACTTGGTGTGGACCCAAACTGTCTAATAAGAAGGTAGAACCAATTTCTCTTATAAGTGCTAGCTAACCAGCCTTTCCAAAGAAAGCTAGCTAACTAGCCTGTCCAATTAAAGCTAGCTGACCAGCCTGTCTGATAAAGCTTAATGACCAGCTTGTCTATCGAAAGCTAGCTTATCACCCTGTGTAATAAAAAAGCTGATAAGACAGTATAGACTCCACTGGGGCCCTCTGTCCTTTCCTACAAACCTCTGGATATTCTGGAAAACCTTCTTGGCATATATATATATATATATATATACCTCCACCATATATACTACATGTATATATATATATTACTGTTTATATGCTGTATTACTGTCATGGAGCTCTATTTAACCCTTTATGCCTATAAAGCACAGAGGAGACGTGGTTGTGTATCACTATGGGCCATTACCTCTCCATGAGAGAGAGAGAGAGAGAGAGAGAGAAAGAGAGAGGGAAGAAGAAGAAAACGGAGAAGAAGAAGAAATGAAAACAGGCTAGAAAGAGAACTGCGCAACTGATTGAAATGCAGCAGCAGGGGTCCCTCATAAACCCTGATGGTGAACGCTGTATGTGTGTGCGAGTGCATGTGTGCGTGCCCCCTGTGCAAGGTTAGCTCCAGACATGTAGCCTGGAGGGGAGAGAGTGGGAGAGAGTGGGAGAGAGAGAGAGAGAGAGAGAGACAGAAAGAGAAAGAGAGAGAGTCTGTGTGTATGAGCAGTCTCAGCGTGGGGGCACCTCAGACTGGGTTTAATAAAGGCAGCAGCCACTGGCTCGCCCTGATTAGGATGGCAAACACACCGGGTAGCACGCCCCCATCGCCCTGCAGCCTGTGGGTGGCCCACTGCGCTCCCCAAACAACAGCAGCTACCGCTCGTTCTGGAAAGGGAAAAAAAAGCATGCTTCATTTTCACACGCTAAATCACATTAACCCATTCAACTCCAAAGACCTGTCGGCAGGTCCAGCCTTTCCTTCCACACGTCCGTATCTACGTGGACTGAGGAATGTGATGCATTAAACTGGCTCAGTGTTTCCATCATTGCCACATGAATCTACTACATCTACACAGTCTTGCTTCCAGTAATAACCGCGTTAGTCTCTTGGGGCCAGGCATGACCTCATAATAGCAGAGTCAGGTGACATCCCAGAAGAAATCCTGGGCCATAATTTGGTGATGTAGACTTACATGGTGGAGCTGAAGGTGGAGCTCGAAGCAGGGTGGGGTGATGGGTCGCTCAACAACATTGCCTAACAGACAGTAAGTCTGTTGCTAGCTTATGGATGTTAGTTAGCATGACTAACTGAAAAGTTCTCCATCCCCCACCCAAACAAGCATGAAACAGAGTTCTCTAAGGGTTCCTTAGTAAAAACAATGGCTCTCTGTAGAACCGCAAACACTCAAAGAACCTTTGCATACGTACATTTTTTTTTTTTAATTGATGGAGAATGTGTTGTATTTTGTTTTTAACAGAACCTTTTTAAATATGGTTCTGTGTACCACCAAAAAGGGTTCTTTTCACCATGCACACTTAAAAAAGGTGGTTCTTCAGCAGTTCTTTAGTAACGTGAATGGTTCTATAAAGAACTTGCATGCCTAAATGGCTCATTGCATGGTGAAATGGTTCCTCAGATTAATGGAGAACGTGTTGTATATGGTTCTATATATAAAACCTGAAAAATGGTTCTATGCACCACAAAAAAGGGTTCTTCTATTGTTTCAAATATGGCATTATAGCGACAGAGAAACCCTGTTGGTGCCGCACCATGCACTTAAATAGGTAGTTCTTCAAGAGTTCTTTAGTAATGAAAAAGGTTCTATATAGAACCATGAACATTCAAAAACATGCTTGCATGCCTGAATGGTCCTTTTCATAGTAAAATGATTCTTGAGATTAAGTGAGAATATGTTGTATATCGTCGCTGTCCAAAGAAAAACAAGTATCTCCAAAACAGCAACTTTACAGGAGAGGCCAAAACCCAATTTAATTATAATGGAAGTCAATGGAACCAGACTTTTTCCAAGCGATATTTGGGCCATTCCTGTTGGTCCATTCATCATGAAATTCAGACACAGTGTAAACAGCAGGTCATGTGATCAAATGAGGCATAAAAGTGAAAAAGGTCAGAAATGGAGATACATGTTTTTCATTGGACAGCGACGATATGGTTCTGTACAGGACCTTGTTGTTTACTTTACTAAAGAACTCTTGAAGAACCACATGTTTAATATTCTATTCACCTTTCTTCTTCTATTGCATAATGCCATATTTGAAACAATAGCGGAACCCTTTTTGGTGCTTCACTTGCCAACCTTAGTCCTTAGTAAAGAAAACGGTTCTATATAGGTCTGACTCTGAGAAGTTTCAGACTTCTCAAACGTGCCTGGTTAAGGCACTTAGTGAGATACTATCTGTGTGAGAAGATAGTTAGCTACATCCCTCTTATTGCTCACTGCTGCCTTAGGAAGCTGATTCTTCTTTCTTGCACCGAAGGGAGTACCAGGAGACAGGCTGAGGGGATGAGTTGTCTATTTCAAGGCGTCTCAGGAGTCTCAGTTCTTGTCCGAAAACAGTATCTGAACACACAGTTTATATATAGCACGTTTCACCGCCCCTTGTGTACAAAGAGGGTGTGCTCTTGTGTTGTTTTACTGGATGTTATTGCCTACAGGTATTTGACCTTTAACCTATAGGTTTACAACCCTGGTGATAACCCTGTTCCACAGGTCAGATCCTGTCATACACACTTAAACACATGCACTCTTACACTAATATCCGACACTTAAATACGAGGTGGCTAGCCTAGATAGATAGATAGATAGATAGATAGATAGATAGATAGATAGATAGATAGATAGATAGATAGATAGATACTTTATTGATCCCAGAAGTAAATTCAGAAATTAATTGACGAGGAATTAAATGAGAGGACGTGATTCTAGTGCATTGGAATAAAAGTTGGAGCCAACTTTGGCATCAGCATTTACAGAAGTACTTGTGGGACCCTCAGGAACGATAAAGTTATCTAACAGCACCAACTATCTTTATTGCGAAGAGCATGGGATGGAGTTTGGGGGCGGATTTCAGAGGGGACATACCCTTGCTTCAATGCAATCCATTGCAAGTTTAGGAAGACCAGGCACGTATTCTCACATAACCTTGAAACACTGAAACAGAAGCAGCAGCCATCTTAAACCATTTTTCTAGAAGCAGTATGCCGTATACAGTGTCAGAATCCACATGAACATTAATGAGATAGCCCAGCATAATTTTAAGAACATGAGATTGAGGTTCAACCAGTGGTCAGAAGCTTGAAATAAAGTCTTATATAAGAAATAAATGGGTCACCTGTGACTGAAACCCACCTAACTGCGTGCAATACCTCCACGAGCACCATACCAGTGACTGGATTTGGTATCAGATTTGGAAAAGTTTCTATTCAGCCACTCTGCCATCCAGGAATTGGTCAATTGGGCCAGATTTGCTGGACGCCTCGCTGGCGGTTCACTGGTTGTTCCAGGTAGTCCCACTGGTTTTCAGGAGGATTCAAATCTGAGGATTTTGTGGTGCCAGTCCACATGTGTGAATCCTCTTGGTCATGCCAATCAGTTACATTTGCAGCCCTGTGAACATGAGAACTGCCATCCTGGAATACTGGGATAGGAATGTTATGTTCCAAGACAAATAAAGAGGGAATAGAAAAACCTAGTGGACCAGCAGATCAGTGTAGGCCCTGTGGTTCCAAACCACTGTCCCCTTAACCATACCACCCATTTCCACATAATTACAACACCACCAGAACCTCACAGAGGGGACTCGTTTGCGGTTCAGTGAGCTTATAAAAAAGCAAACCTCAAAAATATTCTTGACAGGTCAGCAGCGTTTACACTGAGACGGCCGATACGTACAGTCTGGGGGTGACGCATTTCAGCTGCAGCCACTTCTTCAGAAGCGTTTGAAGGCTTATGGTTCTGTGTGCCTAGTAAGTCTTCCCAGTAAAATCAACTCATGAAAAATGCACCACGATAGAACACAGGCACGTGTAATGCTCAAGCCTGATATATCCTTCATGAGGTTTACACAACTTTGAGATATTTGGCGATGAATAAAGTTCTTTTGCCTTTGAAGTCACCCAACTCCGGAAAACCCGTCTGAGAGCCTTTGAGGTATTGACGGAGGAGAGTTCTGTGTCTTTCCTGCGTCAGATTTGGAGAGATTCTGCTGACTCCTGCCTCTGTAAATGGCACTTTTTATGGGCGTGGTAATGGCCCCCAAGGCGCTTGTGGATCTCCAGCCCCCACTGCACTGCAGATAGGGTCTGTTTCTGGCTCTTTACCAGCGGCTCCAGCACCTCGCGCTCGCACCGCAGGGTTACGGCTGCAGCATCTGTTTTTATTTGAACCCGTGCTCCGCAGTCAGCATGAAGTATAATACAGTCAGCTTATTAAACATGCTTCTGTAAGTCTCCGGCATGTATTCGTTTCAGGAGGCTGGTATTTACACTACCCACTACAAGTCTGGGAACACCTTGCCTTGATATTCTTCCCTTCGAAACTAGAAGCATAACTGATCCACTCTATTCAACATAGAGACTTCATAGCACATGCAGAAGCATTTAATAATATATATAATAAGCAATACTTAAGTATTTAAGAATATATATAAGAAGTATATAAGGTATGAGATGTTTTATGAAGTAATTCTCACTTTAGTGTAAAGGCAGCAGCATTTGGATCCAATATTTATTGTTATACTGTAATACTGTGTTATAACAGTCTTAGGAAAATCACTTATGCCAGTACAATGGAATTTACTTTATAAAACTTTGTATGCCATTGCTTTAATACTGTGTTATAGCATGTCTATCAGTGTCTTATATAGCATGTCTTATAAATGTCCATCACTTGAAAATGAAGACTTATGTCAATACAATGGAATATACTTCATAAAGCATATATGTTATTCCCATTTTAGTTTAAAGCTGACAAATCTAGAAATCCCTTTATTAAATGACATATTAGCCATTGTTTTAATACTGTGTTCTAAATGTCCATTACTTCAGTATAAGGACTTATGTCAGAACAGTGGAATATACTTCATATTACATATTTTATAAAGTATTACTCAGTTTTTGAACAAATATGTATTTCCACTTATCTCTTATGAATACATTACATGGAAATAATACGCCATATGTGCTATAAATATTCATCACTGCAGTATATGAACCATTTCTTAACACTGTGCTATTTATAACATGAACATTTTATGTCATCGTTTTAATGCTATGCTATTACAGTCTTATGAATGTCTATTACCTTAGTATAAGAGCGTGAGTCAGTACAATAGAATATACTCCATAAAACAAACTGTGTCATCATTTCAATATGGCCTTATAACTGTGCTATCTGTCAGTTTTGTGTAAGAAACTTACGGAAGTCCCGTGTCTTCTTTCAAATACTCTGTTATAACAGTGTTATAAATATCATTACCTTAGTATAAGAGCTGAATGTCAGCATATTCTTTATTAAGAATATTTTTTCATACTATGTTTTTTTATACTATGTTAATACATTTACGGCATTTAGCTGGCACTCTTATCCAGAGCATAACATGGTTATTCATATTACAGGTAGGCCAGTGTAGTGTTAGGAGTCTTGCCCAAGGACTCTTATTGGTGTAGCACAGCATAGTTACCCAGACTGGGATTCGAACCCCAGTCTCCCACATGTGGTGGTGGCTCCATGGAAGATAGTGGTGTTACCCGCTGAGCTACACCAACCGCCATGTTATATACACGAATCCCTTCATTTAAAAGGCCTCCTGCTGATACCTTGCAGTGCTGTGATTGTTATACTGTGTTATAGCAGTGTTGTAAATGTAATCACTACAGTATAAGGTCTTATATCAGTTCAATTACAACTCCATCATAAAAGATCTTTTGTCATTGTTTACATACTTTGTTAAAAAAAAGAACTTATATGAATAAAATATCAATTACTTCATAAAGCATATTTTTGTCATTTAAAAGCATATTTTGATATATTTATAAGACTATAATGACACTGTTATAAAAGTACATCACTTCAGTATAGTGGCATTATGTCAATAGAATATTTTATAGTTCATAAAAGGTCTTATATCATCTTTTGATTACCAACATAAATACGTATGTTTATAGGTACATGATTCAGTGCTCATGCATGTGTTGTGAAGTCTGTACTTCTGTTCATTGTTTGATTAGCATACTAGTTATAACCATGTAATAACATATGTAAATCCCTTTATTACACAGGCCTTGTGTCAATATCCTGCAAAGGGCAAGTTTATAATTGCTGTAATTCTGTGTATTACAGAATGAGTATACAGGCGTTATAAGAGTGCAAATCAATCTGCATTATAAAAGATCTTTTGCTATTGTTTTAATAACTCATTAGTATGAAGGCGACATGCTCAAGTATGTATCTCAAGTACAGTGATGTACTCAAGTACATCATTCAGTGCTCATGCATGTTTTGCAGACTTGTTTATACACAATTTTTTTTTCCATATAAAATATGTCACCAGCTATTCTGATGTCATGGTGTATGCAGTATTGTAAGTACAATAAAGTCAACAGTGCTTACTGAAAATCAGATAATAAAAATAATTTAGCATTACTCACATATAATAACTATGTAATTACACTTTCTTTGTATAGTTACTATGTAGTTAAGTGTTAATTACATAGTTATAACCAACAAAAGCGTCAATTTCTTTTCTAGCTTCACTTTGAATCCAGCATCAAATAGCTTCCCAGTGGCCTTGTATATTTGGCCTTGATTTCTTTTATTTGAATGGTAATTATAAAAGCCAGGGTTGTTCACCACCCTCTACCCCTCCACCCCCAATATCCAAGCTTCTAAAACAAGCCTCTGGGGGTTAAACTGATAGTGTCCTCAGGCTGTGGGGCTGTAGGCTGTGTCGGGGTTATGATCCGGAGCTAAAAGGGACGGCAGGGGACAGATAAGTGAGCTCATGGCCTCCAGGGTGCGCTGTGGCGGAGGCGGCCAGCATGGCGGAGGAGAGCCGTACGAGCCCAGAGGGAGCGCAGGATCGTCTGTGTGTTCCGCTGCAAGCCTGTTTAGTATTCGCCTCACGTCGACTGGAGGGAGCCGCATTAAATTGGGATCAGGCAGATTAGAGTCTAATATAGCGGGCTATTAAAGGCTGCAAATGAGAGCGGTGGGTTACAGCTGGAGCAGAGGCCCCTCACCCAGTCCCACCGCCTCTATAGCCTTCAGCACACAGCACAAACACACAGAGACAGGAACCTACACACCTGCACACACGCTTTCATACACACACGGTGGCTTTTACAATGATATATGTCTCCCTGCTTAATCGGAAGCTTCTGCTGTTCAACATTACAGCTGTTTTGTAAGTAATATTGGAGCAAGATGATGTGATGAATAATTCCAGAGATTCTGAAATTACTGCATGGCGGAACAAAAGAGAAAGAGTTCCACGTTCACCCTCAGAAGTCTAGATTTCATTCATCTCATATGGTCATAGTATTCAGTGTAGCTGCATGCAGCCAGAGGTGGACGAAGTACACAAGCCACATAGCAGAGTTAAGGTAGAGATACCCAAGGTAGGATATTCCTCACACTGTAAAAAGTGCAACCTAAAATGATTTTGTTACAAGCAGTGGAATAAGTTTTACTCAACTCAAAAAAAAAAATTTAAGTAATTTTTTTAGGCTGATTCAACGAAACACTCACAGAATAGTAAAAGGGGAAGTTCCTCACTTTAGGCCTCCACCTGAGTAAAAGTATTTGCCTTCAACAGTATGGAGAGTAAAAGACTCTAGTGTCAGTCTCGGCCCACACTGGATCTATTAACTGAATGTCATTAATTGGTCTGACACTGATATCTATTCAAAAGACCATAAGCACAAAACAGAGAGGGTCAACCGTTTCCAACACATAAGAAATATATATGATTCAACTTTTTACACCACTTAGAATATTTACTTTCAACAGAATTTCTCCACTACTGCTAAGAAATAATAGCCAGCTGTTCATCTGCCAGAATGAATCTGTAACAAACTGTACAGAAAACAGGTTCAACCCGGTCATGAGTTTAAGGTTTAGAGATGATGAGGAACATTAGAGCACTCCAATAGAGCACTGTAGACTGTTCCAGTGTTCCATTTCAACCCTGTACTATTTATCACCCACTGCACTGTTTGTCCTCGAGTGTTCAATATATATTCTTCTATGGAAAAAGAAAAACTCTTCATGCACAATAATTATCTCAATAAGCTATCCACAGAATGTGCAGTAACTAACTGCTACCTCACCTGTCTATTGTCTGTTTTGAATATACCGTTTTTATAGTCATTTATTATATTTAAACATTTTAGGCAATGTGTATATATGTATATTATACGTATATATGTGTATGTGGTTGGTGTAGTTCAGCGGATAACACCACTGCCCGCCAGGGAGCCACCACCGCATGTGGGAGACTGGGGTTCGAATCCCGGTCTGGGTGACTATGCTGTGCTACACCAATAAGAGTCCTTGGGCAAGACTCCTAACACTACATTGGCCTACCTGTAATATGATTAACCTTGTAAGTCGGTCTAGATAAGAGCGTCAGCTAAATACCGTAAATGTATTGTTTTTTTTTTGTTTTTTTTTCCTTCTGTCTCTCTCTCAATCTTTGCACTTTATGTTAATATGGTATGTTTAATTATTTGGAGTGTAAAGTGCCGTCGGATTGCTGCTCAATTTCATTGTACACTGTGCAATGACAATAAAGGCATCTTATCTTATCTTATCTTATCTTATCTTATCTTATCTTATCTTATCTTATGAGGTGTACGACTTTAGACTTCAGGACAAAACCTCAGGTCCTTTCTTAAGAAAAGCTTCTACACCCAAATCATTATAGAAGGGTGGCTCTCATATTCCTGATGTAGTATGTAGACACTGGTCTAAACACTAAATAAATTAAAACTAAGACCATGTTTAATTTGACTTTGTTTGACGCCACGGTATACATTTGGATATATCCAGCTCTTCATTCTATAGCGGTTTAGCAGCCCCCTCCCCCCATCCACAGACTCACACTGGTGTTATAAGGGGTATTTCAATCCTGGCTGCTGTTTGAATGAGGCACAGTATATAACAGGCAATCAGAGCATAGGTCGTTTACATACTTCAGTGTTTAATTAAGTGTCAGTTATGAAAATAGTCAAGAGGTAAACAGAGGTTGGAAAATAGTCATAGAAATCTGATTTATGGCTGTGTTTGTGCCTTAAAACCACAGAAAAACCACAACAGCAAAAATAATAAATGAGAAATTGGAGGATATAATCTAAAAGATCTAATTTTGATAATGCTGTTTGAGGATCATTAGGATTAAGCTTGGTTATTGTACTGTGTAATTAAAAAAAGACTGATCATAGATCAACACATTTTAAACTACACATTGTTACTGCAATATAAAAAAAATATTTTTTCATATTTTTCATATTTTAGTATAAATTTGCCTTTGCATTTCATATAGACCTATAGAAATTATCCGGAATGATTTGGAAATAAATCTCATTGCATTAATGTGTACTAAAGTTACCAGAAATTATAAAAGTTCAGACATGCCCATCTAAATGGATGTGGCTGTTGATCTTAAAGACCCTATAGTCCTACACTGAACAGCTCCAACTGATGAGAGTCTGAACCAGTCCATATCCTGATACACCACATCTACTCCTGATGTAGCACAGTATGATACTCCTCCATATCTCCACCTCTAATATATATTTAGTGGTGTAAAAACTTTGATCTCTTTTTCTGCACAGTGTAAAAGCTCTAGTTCTCCTTTCAGGTTAGTGAATATTCATGATGGACCGACCAATAGAATCGCTCCAAACCTGCTTAGTAATAACCCTTGTTCTATCAGCTCCACTACAGGGTAAGAAAGCTGGTTCCTCCTCCTGTAAAGCTCCATTCTGGAGGTGTTTGATGTCATCAGTTTTATTCTACAGTAAAGCATTAAGATAAACAGAAGGAGAACCTTCTGTGAGTATCCGTGTCTAAGCTTTGGACTGGTTGTGTTGATGTTGCTCTGAGGATATACGTATTACTGTCTCCTGAATCCTTTCAACACCGTGGCATTTTGGGGATGATGGTCCAGACTGATGATGCCTGTAATGTCCTCTCTGTTTCCGCAGGCACCCCTTGTTCCCTTTGCTGGCTCTGCTGTTTGAGAAGTGTGAGCAGGCCACGCAGGGCTCCGAGTGCATCACCTCGGCCAGCTTCGATGTGGACATCGAAAACTTCGTGCACCAGCAGGAGCAGGACCACAAGCCTTTCTTCAGCGAGGACCCCGAACTGGACAACCTGGTCAGTCCCAGAAGCTCACGGTTTTGTTCTCTTCCAGGTGCTACACTGAGCTTACACAGCTTACACCTTGTGTGTTGTGTGCCTGGATATACACGGTCCTATCAGGCTATTTAAAGCATCTCCTTGTATCTGCATTCATTGTGCATTTTATCAGCTCCACTGACCATATAGGACACTCTGCAGGTGTACAGTTCCAGACTGTAGTCCATCTGTTTCTCTGTATGCTCTATTACCCTGCTCTTCAATGGTCAGATCCCCCACAGGACCACCACAGATCATGGATTATTGTCAGTCTGAGGTATTTAAACACTCCAGCAGCACGGCTGTGCCTGATCCACTCATACCAGTACAACACACCACCACCCACTGCTGAGATTGATCCATCACCTACATAAAACCTGCTCTGGGCCGTCCTGTGGGGACTCGGACCATTGAAAACAGGATAATAAGGTATACAGAGAAACAGATGGACTAAAGCCTGTAACTGTAGACCTACGAAGTGCTCCTACATGGTCAGTGCGATAAGTGTAGAAACAAGGTGGGGGTGTATTAAAGCTTGTCCAGCGAGTTACTTCCTGTATGGTGTTTACACCTAGGTTCTTTGTGCAGTCCAGTGAAATTCAAACATGACCTAATCACCTGGAACACATGCTGATGTAAGATGTGCAAAGGCCCTATTTATAATCAACACAGCTCAATTTCCTGTTGGCCATATACATCATTAAGGCGGCAGTCCATATTTAAATCATGTGAACTCAGTGCATCTCTTTTCAATGTCTCTTAAAAGGCTCACATCTTTCTAGATTACAGCACTCTAACACCTGGCTGGTCTGATGGCCTCTCGAAATAGACTCCACATAGTTCAGAATGTGGCAGCAGAGGGCAAAGTAGAGGGACACCGACTTCCTGTTAAGGTTCGCATGTACCTCAAGGTCTGGCTGAAACTTTTTTAGGCTCTTAATGGCTGAGCTCTGCCATTTCTTACTGATCTCTTGGAACATATAGCGACTGCTTCACTCCGCTGAGCCAGGCTTACCAGCTCGATTGGTGAAAGTTGGGTTTCTTATATAGTTCTGCAGCTTGTTATGCTGTAATGCTGTTATTTGGGATATACACTTGCATTGAAAGTGCTTTAAAGAGTAGTTATTACATAACAACATATTTATATAAATATATGTGCTATATTTCAGTTGCTTTTGTGTAAACATGAACAGCTATAATCATCACAAACTTCTCAAACTTTCTGTAAGCAGGACAATGGCACTGAAAATCAGATTTATTTCACGTTGGTATAAATAACTTAGTAATGTATAGTAAGAGTTGCACCCAGAAGGAGTCAACCGACAGGAATGAGACTTGGTGGGTAGGTTTGACATCATAAGACATGCAAAGGATTCAAGATTTACATTCTGCCATGCATGTGACAAAAGTCAATAAGACAAGCTTTATTGCTGTACCTGCCTGACCCAACAGCCACGATTGAAGACAGTCAGCAAGCAGTGATGCCTCCATGAGTCATCCTGTTAGTGCCAGCACCATTGGCAGATGGCTGCACCACGCAGGACTACATACACACAGACCGTTACGACGACTGTCCTTAACACCACGTCAGCATCACTAAGACTGTAATGGTGTCGTGCCAGACTCTCATGGAGTGACTCAGAATAGCAGCGGGTCATCTTCATTGTGGAGTCCTGCTTTTGTCTTGGTGCAGACGACTAACGAATCCATGTGTGGAGGCACCGTGGTCAGCACCAAGATGAACCGTTTCTCACGTCACACGTCCAGCAGGCCTGGTGTCACTCCACCTCCACCCCTACCGCACCATCAGCAGGAACTGTGTAGGAATATTCAAACTGCCTGGGATGGATTATCACAGGATACCATTAGGAACCTCTACAGCTCCATCATGATTATTTATTGTTCCTGGTGACCTTTATCTTCCTTCTGGGTGCAACTGTTCTCTGATGATGAGTGTATTTCTAAGCCAAAGAAGAAGCTCAGTGTATGTAGCAGCTTTCACAAACCCAAGGACACTTTACACTGCAGGAAAGAGACCTGGAACATGAAGGACGAGGAGTAGTGTGAAGTACAGAGGAAGGTTTTAGGTTGAGCTATGAAGGAAGAGAGGGTAGAGCAGTCATGAAGCGTTATTGGGAGAGAGATCCAGAGTTTAGGAGCAGTAGCCCTGAAAGACCTGGTCTCCATGAGTCATCCTGATAGTGCCAGCACCATTGGCACACGGCTGCATGACGCAGGACTACACATATGCAGACTGTTAAGACGGCTATCCTTAACACCACATCAGCGTCACCAAAGACTGCAATGGTGTCAGGCCAGACTGTCATGGAGTGACTCAGAATGGCAGCGGGTCATCTTCAGTGACGAGTCCTGCTTTTGTCTTGGTGGAGACGCCCAACGAATCTGTGTGTGGAGGCAGCGTGGTCCAGTAGTCCAGAAGTCCAGAAGTCCTGGTCTCACTCCATGCTGAGTTATTATTAACACAGGCTTACTCTTATAATGTTATCAGTGTGGAGTCAGTGTGAATTTACTGTACTGCACAACATGCCCCAATCCACACTCCTCCACACTCCACTACACAGTTACAGCTCCCTCTGCAGGTCGAGGCAGTTACAGTACCTTCTTGAATTTCCCTCTGGGATCAATAAAGTATCTATCTATCTATCTATCTATCTTATAGCACTGGACATCTAGCTCTAATGAGACTTAAATATGAGACGTAAAGATTAATAACTGAATAAGCGTTGTCTGGCTCAAAGGGTTACGAGTTTTAAGCCACAGAACTGTCACTTCACTAGTTGCCCTTATTCTCTTTGTTTTACCCTCTTTCTCTCCCTCTCTCTCTCTCTCTCTCTCTCTCTCTCTCTCTCTCTCTCTCTGCCCCCCACCCCCTCCCCTGCCTGACAGCTAGCAGTAATTAGAAATTAGGCGAATGAGGAAGGGGGGAAAGGTCAATGTTCATCATTACCAGGTCTCTCGGCCGACTACCACGGCTCAGTCAATTAACTCTGCATCTGTGTGCTTTACGACGGGCCGGTGGTGCAGACCCCCCCCTTCATCGGCGCGGGTTACGGCGCCCATGCCTCAGCGGCACCGGGGCGAGGGATGGCACGGTGCCCCGACGAAACGAGCCGCAGTAATTGGCAGATTTATCTCCTCCTTGGCAAAGCACTTTTTAGCCCATTCACTCGTCCTTGAGTGCTGACTTTGAAGGCACGTGATCTATGGAAATGGGCGAGTTAGCCACGCAAGTTTAGTCACGTCCAGGAGAGAAAGAGCTGCTATAGGCTCAACAGATACTCTCTTTGGTGTATAAAAATGCAGGTACATGAACAATGTATCTTCCTAACACAGCACTCCCCAACACGGTCACTCCCAACACAATTGCCTAATAAACTGTACTCATCTGTGTTGCATGGGCATTTTATTGGCAGATAGTATATACATTTACACTGAAGGCATTCAGCAGACGCTGTTATCCAGAGCGACCTTGTTCACCTTGTAGTTGTAGAGTTACAGACAGCAGTCCATCTATTTCTCTGTATACTTTATCACTCTGTTCTTTAATGGTCAGGACCCCCACAGGACCACCACAGAGCAGATATTATGTGGGTGGTGGATCATTCTCAGCACTGCAGTGACACTGACATGGTGGTGGTGTGTTAGTGTGCATTGTGCTGGTGACTGCTGGACTGAGAATCGTCCACCAACAAAAACTATCCAGCCAACAGGGTCCTGTGGGCAGCATCCTGTGGGCAGTGTCCTGTGACCTCTGATGAAGGACTAGAGGATGGCCAACACAAACTCTGCAGCAGCAGATGAGCTATCGTCTCTGACTGTACATCTACAAGGTGGACCAGCAAGGTAGGAGTGTCTAATAGAGTGGACAGTGAGTGGACACAGTGTTTAAACACTCCAGCAGCACTGCTGTGTCTGATCCACTCACACCAGCACCACGTCAGTGTCACTGCAGTGCTGTGAATGACCCACCACCCACATCATACCTACACTGTGGTAGGTGGAGCTGATGAAACGGACACTCTGTGTCGATACAAGGAGGTGGTTTTAATTTTATGGCTGATGGGTCTATATATGCCTACCTTGTATCATGTTATCAAGTTACCACTCATAATACAGGAGTACTTTGTAGTGTTGCTGGAGTTGATCTACCTACACTGGATGGCCAAAAATATGTGGACATCGCTCCCAATTATTGAGTTCAGGTGTTTCTGGCATCACAGGTGTGAAAATCAAGCATATACCAATGCACAGTTTCCACAGACGAACACGGGCAGTAGAAAGGTCTTCCTAAAGAGCCGAGTGACCTTTGCCATAGATCATTCCGGAAAGGTCTACCCTGCTAGATCTGCCCAGCTGTGGTCAGCTGTAGGTGTTGTTGTGAAATAGCCACTCGTATAGCCACAAAGTGGTAGACCATGTGAACCGGGGAGCATGTCACGTGTTAAACTTGTTTCCCTCACCACTCGCTACAGAGTTCCAGCCTCGGGAAGCAACATCAGCTTGTCCTCTTGCAGTACTGAAACCTTGACTCCTCAGAGATGTCTCTGAACCCTTTCTTCTGTGTACTCGTCAGATGGTGAAGGCAATCCAGGTGCTGCGGATCCACCTGCTGGAGCTGGAAAAGGTGAACGAGCTCTGTAAAGACTTCTGCAACCGATACATCACCTGTCTCAAGACGAAGATGCATAGTGACAATCTGCTACGCAATGACCTGGGGGGGCCATATTCGCCAACACACACAAACCTGCAGCAGGTAACAAACCAGAGGGAGGAAGTCCCAAAGTCACAACATGCTCATTCACTGTGTAGTTCTAACAGCTTCATGGACTCTCTTCTCTTCTCTTCTCTTCTCTGCTCTTCTCTTCTCTTCTCTTCTCTTCTCTTTTCTTTTTTTCTTTTCTTCTCCTCTCCTCTCTTCTCTTCTCTTCTCTTCTCTTTTCTTTTTTTCTTTTCTTCTCCTCTCCTCTCCTCTCTTCTCTTCTCTTCTCTTCTCTTCTCTTCTCTTCTCTTCTCTTCTCTTCTCTTCTCTTCTCTTTTCTTTTCTTTTTTTCTTTTCTTCTCCTCTCCTCTCTTCTCTTCTCTTCTCATCTCTTCTCTTCTCTTCTCTTCTCTTCTCTTCTCTTCTCTTCTCTTCTCTTTTCTTTTTTTCTTTTCTTCTCCTCTCCTCTCTTCTCTTCTCTTCTCTTCTCTTCTCTTCTCTTCTCTTCTCTTTTCTTTTTTTCTTTTCTTCTCCTCTCCTCTCTTCTCTTCTCTTCTCTTCTCTTCTCTTCTCTTCTCTTCTCTTTTCTTTTTTTTCTTTTCTTCTCCTCTCCTCTCTTCTCTTCTCTTCTCTTCTCTTCTCTTCTCTTTTCTTTTCTTTTTTTCTTTTCTTCTCCTCTCCTCTCCTCTCCTCTCTTCTCTTCTCTTCTCATCTCTTCTCTTCTCTTCTCTTCTCTTCTCTTCTCTTCTCTTCTCTTCTCTTCTCTTCTCTTTTTTTCTTTTCTTCTCCTCTCCTCTCTTCTCTTCTCTTCTCTTCTCTTCTCTTCTCTTTGCTTCTCCTCTCTTCTCTTCTCTTCTCTTCTCTTCTCATGTAGGAACTTCTGCAGAACTCCTCTCCCTCACTCTCCAGTGTGTCCAGCTCAGTTAACCCCTCAGGCATCGTGGTCCCTGCCGGCTCCCTGCCTCAGAGCAACGTCACCATGACCACCATTAACTCACAGGTGGTGTCAGGTAAGACAGTATAATGCCAGTGTATTCATTCAGAAAGAGAAAGAGAGATAGATCTGGGGCAGGGTCACATAGGTTTTGACAATAGTCAATCAGAGTGTCTGGATTTTAAATGCTTGGTTTTAAACTTAGAAAGAATTGTTCACAGTGATGGTGATGGGAACCAACCACGTCCCTGATGGTGTACCTAATAATACCTCCACAAGTGTGACTGGATTTAGCATGGACTGGAAATGTTTCTGGGTGTAGGCTACATGAGACAGTCTTGTTTCAAATAATTGGTCAGTTGGTCCAGATTTGGTGGATGCCTTCGCTGGCACAATTCTGAGGAGAGTTTCCTGTAGACTGGGATTTTAGCCACTGCTGGTAGACCCGTATGACTGTACGCTGCCATACACCTGCAGATTCAGCTACTTCCTTCACACTATGGTCTTTGGCCACGCCCACATGCTGTCACTCCTTTTAGCCAGTCATTAACATCTGCTCTGGAGCCATTTTCCACACATGGAACGAGACATTCATGGCACGGTATAGCCCATCATCCCTGTACAGTGATATTTGCAAGAGTCTGAGATTACAATATTGTCTGAGCACACCCCACCATAAACACTCAATGTGACAAAGTTTGTGGTCTGGTGAACTTATGTTAATATTGTTATGGCTGTTATGTATTGTGTCTTATTTCTCCACCCAGCTGCACCTATACATATCATAAAAACAGCTGAATTCAAATAAATGAGCACTATGTAAATGGTTTGAAAATGTAACAGTGTTTCTATAATGTGGATCTGTCCCAATAGTTGGAAAGACTATGTGCTGGATAGCCATTTTATCACATGTAATAAGCTCCAGGGAGACAAACCTACCCTGTGTGGTCTCTGGCTCGTGGCGTCGAGGTGTTTAGCTTGCTATGTGTGTAAGACACTGGTGTGGTGCAGTGTGGTTCTTAGGGACTGTGCTGTTTACCAATCTGCCGTCTTTTACATCTTCTGCATATGTGTGTGTGTGTGTGTGTGTGGCTCCCGCAGGTGGGACCCTGTATCAGCCGGTTGCTATGGTGACCTCTCAGGGGCAGGTGTTAACCCAGACTATACCACAGGGGACCATCCAGATCCAGAATACACAGGTGACACAGACACACATACATACATACACGTGTACAAACACACAAACACACATACATATTTCTCAAGTGCCAGAAATAGAATAGAACATAAATGGAATGGAAGTGGTTTGAGGTACGGAAAATAAAAAGTGTGTTTGGTTCTTGGTCCACTTCACAGTTCCCTTATATATAATATATTAATATTAAGATTAAACTTGATTTTTTTTTCATTTTTTGAATTATTTTTTAAAACTTAAAACCTGTACCTAATTTAATACGTAAATTTAGTTACATTTTTAGTTTGATTAGTTAAAGTTTTTTTTGTAGCACTCTTCTTTATGAAATGGCCAATAAGTTGTTTTTAAAGATATTATAGGAATATTATGGGATTAAGTTGTACTTTAGTTATGCTAGTTAGTGTTAGCATTACAAGTCAGTACTACAATGGTTAAATAGTGTTATATTGTACTAATGTTTTAGTTGGCCATGAATTATACATTACAGTAATTGTAGTGGTTGGTACCAGAATGGATAAATACAGTATTAAGAAATTCTGTTTGCCTCAAAGTAAAATATTTTTAGCCTATACAAAATACTAAAAGTAATTTTAGACTGTAGGAGTTAACATTTATAGGAACTAGACATTTTCATACTGTGTAGTATCTGCTTAATCAACATATCACCAATTTATCACCGCTTCAGTCTTTTTTTAAGTGTTTGATATTGTAGGTTTATTGTCCTAAATGTTATGATGTGTTATTAGCACTGTAGAATACTAATTCCTGTTGTTTCTACTTTGCTTCGTACCCATAATTACTTTAAAAGGTCAGTATAATGTACAGACAAAGTTACAGGCTGTAATTACAATGAATTTAACCACTAATAGACCTGTAAAACGCAAACTTAGTTTTCCATCTTGTTACTGCGTCTCACATCAGGTGGTAATATCGGCTCTTCTCTATGATGTAGGTAATTGCACTGAAATTATGATGGCATCAATGCATTATAATCACCTGTGGCCTTTTACGTGTAGGCTGGCCTGCAGACAAGTGCTGTTAGCCAGGAACAGATGAGGCACATATACAGAGATTCCACAGAATCAGGGCTGGAAAAAGTTCCTTTTGTATTTCCAGATAGCAAAATGCTGTTACTGTATTATAAAACACAGACCTGTGAGTTCAGAAATGAGTTCAGTGATGAAAGAAAATTAGAGCACATTGTGTATTTCTTTGTACAGTATGCTTATACTAACTTAATATTTATTAACAACTAATTATTAGATCAGTACAACATGTTTCCATAATATTACCACATCATAAACAGCATCAGAATTACTGCTCTGTGAGGAAAAGTGCTCCGGAAAGCTTAATTTTAGTTTTATTTATAGTGATTTTACTGTTTGTTTATTTTTGTTATTAAACAGAATTGTAAAGTAGAAAAATCAACTCAAATTTTGTTCTTTAATTACATATTTAGGAGATCAAATAAACAAACATTTAGAATGACCATTATTATCATTATTTTATTTTGTTATCGCTCATAAAGTAACTAATGTAACATGTTACATGTTACCGCTCATAAAGTAACTAATGTAACATGTTACTAATGTATTATGTAATGTAACATGTTACCACTCATAAAGTAACTAATGTAACATGTTACTAATGTAACATGTAATGTAACATGTTACCACTCATAAAGTAACTAATGTAACATTAATGTTAATGTTTGTTATCAGTATTTGAGCATTTTATTACTGACTAATTGCTACAATTAGCATGTAATTATTCAGTTGTTATGATATTTTAGTTTAATCACT
>JAMWET010000197.1:505000-530000 GCA_024036415.1 Prochilodus magdalenae
TGGTGAGAGCGAGTGATGGAGAACTCATTCATCTCTCCTAAAACTATTCCTCAGTGTGATTATAATGAATATAACATAACAAATGAGTCCGTTTGAGTTGGACAGATCGGTCTACTTACTAACTTTGGCAGCAGAAGGGTTCGATAGAGCCCTGATTTGTTCCTGGAGCTGGAATAGGACCTGCAACTGTAGCCAGAAGAGTCTTAAAGGACTTCCAATCTGGACTCAAACAGTCGCTTCCCAGTTCTTCACATAAGATTCTCTTTAATGATGTGAAATGCCCGTCTCTTACTTATGGCACTGACCGTTACACGTGTCCTTTTGCTCTGGCTTCTAGCACCCTTACCCGACAGAAGACGAGAAAAGACAGATCGCTGCACAAACAAACCTCACCTTATTGCAAGTGAACAACTGGTAAGACTGAGAAACGCCTCCTCTTAGGCTTTTTGCTATGTAGTAGGGGCGTGGATCGTTCCCCAGCAATGTGTAGCAAAGTGGCTCCATCTAGTGCTCATTAACATGAAGTACTCGCCAACGCGATGACCAGAAGACGCACTCCATTTGTGTCTCCCTCTGCTTTGTTTTCACTCGACAGGTTCATCAATGCCCGCAGGCGCATTCTGCAGCCCATGCTCGACGCCAGCAACCCTGACCCCGCCCCCAAAGCCAAGAAGATGAAGTCACAGCACAGACCCACGCAGCGCTTCTGGCCCGACTCCATCGTGGCTGGAGTGCTGCAGACACACGGCCCGCACTCCGCCAACAACTCAGACAGTCAGTCCTTACAAGCACTGCACTTACTGAAACAGCAGATTAAGTCCTAATTAAGCCCATCCTAAAGCAGATGATGTGATACGATGTTTGTGAAGATCAGAGGCTCAGTCTGAGAAACCCAACAAATGTACCGTTCTTTAATAAACAGTGTGCACAGACTGTGATAACAGATATTATGGCAGGTAAAATGATCTTTACATTTCTTAAAGTAAAATTATCTTTACATTACATTACAGTAAAATTATCTCCCAATATACTGAAAATTAAATGGCTTATAAAAATTACTAGTAAAAAATTAAACCTTAAAATCTTAAAATGTACAGATGTACTTTAATAACCAATGTGCACACACTGCAAAAATATATATATATTGGCAAGTAAAGTCTTTTATCTAGTTTATATATATTAAAATTCTTATTCTGAGATTGTTGTAGGCTAATTTTAGGATTACTTAACCTCATTTCCAGGCAGATTTGACTTTTTTTGATTTTAGAAAGACTTTCTATATCATCACTATATCGGCAGATTAGTTGGCTTGTTTCAAACACGTTTCTTATAATAAAATTAAAGTTAAAATTGTAACTAAAATGTGCTAAAATCACTTAAAACAGGTATAAAATGTCTGGAAGTTCAATTATCTTATAATAATCCTATGGCAGTCTTAAAATGAAAAATATAAGCATCTAGATATAAGATCATTTAACTCTTGCCAAGATCTCATTCTTGAAGTGCACTGTTATTATAAAGCTATTTAATACATTTTAATACATTTTATTTAAATGACCATTTTTGGCATATTACCACATGCACAACATCAGATTAACAACTGGAGTTGTTTATTGAGTTGAGTCCTAAAATTTTATTTAATTAATTTTAATTCCAGTTTCAAATTGCCATCCATAGTCGTTTCAGTGTTGTTGTGCACAGAGTAAAACATTTTTGCCTGCTTCGTTTTCTCAGTAACAGCTTCTTGACAGCTAGTAATCCTTTCAGGCCTATAGCACTGAGTGAGTCTTCTCACAGTGGAAACCCCCTCTATGAGTTTGTTGGGATCTGATGCGAGAGTGGAGTTTGTTTATTTATTTATTAAAAATAAAAGTTTATAAAGGTTACAGTTTTGCATTGCAAAAATGAAATATATTAGCAAGTAACATAATCTTATGTCTAGCTGATGTACAGCTCTGGAAATAAAAAAGAGCCCACTCCAGTTTCTTCTTAAATCAGCTTCATGTACAGCAGGTTCTTAGTGAGAACAGAAGGTTAGATAGATAGATAGATAGATAGATAGATAGATAGATAGATAGATAGATAGATAGATAGATAGATAGATAGATAGATAGATAGATATGTAGATAGATAGACAGGTAGATAGATAGATAGATAGATAGATAGATAGATAGATAGATAGATAGATAGATAGATAGATAGATAGATAGATAGATAGATATGTAGATAGATAGACAGGTAGATAGATAGATAGATATATAGATAGATATGTAGATAGATGGATAGATAGATAGATAGATAGATAGATAGATAGATAGATAGATAGATAGATAGATAGATAGATATGTAGATAGATAGATAGATAGATAGATAGATAGATAGATAGATAGATAGATAGATAGATAGATAGATAGATAGATAGATAGATAGATATGTAGATAGATAGACAGGTAGATAGATAGATAGATAGATAGATAGATAGATAGATAGATAGATAGATAGATAGATAGATAGATAGATAGATAGATGGCTTTACTGGCAGATACAGCGAGCGCCTGATTCATAAGAACAAGGTCAAGCAGCAAACACACAGGACAACACAGCTACAGACTGGCAGGGGGCCAAATCCACTCTCTACTGACCGTGATGAGCACCACCTCATTCCAATGTCACTTAACCAACTTAAGATGACCTCAAGGGCCATTAGTGATTTTCTAAATAAACAGATCTAATACAATATCTGATCTGGAGTTTGGGAGACATGGTTCCAGTAGTGTAGAGAATCAAACAGAACTGGTCCAACACAAACCCAGAACCTGTACAACCTCTTAAATCTTAAAAATTCCCAGTCTGAGATTCTTGAAAGCTAATTGCAAGGTTATTTAACATCATTTCTAGGCAGGTTTTATTGGTTTTAGTGATATATGTGCTTGTTCCTTAACTAAGCACGTTTCTTAAAATGACTTAAATATTACCAAAAGAAAAATCTGCCAAAACTGGCTTTTAATATTACTTAAAACAAGTAACAACAAACACAGGGGCATAGGGAAATTATCTTAATATTTACATTTTCAAAATAGGACGTAAGATAAATTATCAACTAAATATACGATCAATTTATCAGGACATTTTAATAGGATGCAGTGTAAGATACATATCACTGCTGTGTCCAAAGAAAAACATGTATCACCAAAATAGTAATTTTGCAGGTGAAGGTAAAAACAAGCTTAATTTTTAATGTAAGTTCATGTAACGAGGTTTTATTGGATGGAGCATTTCTGTTGGTGCATTGGCCATTGTGTTCAGATGATGTCAAAACAGAGAACTCTGTAGTATGTTTTGTTGGAAAGTGACAATATGTTGGCACCCATAATGAGTTAAACAGGATCATGTATAAAAAGCT
Source organism: Prochilodus magdalenae (assembly GCA_024036415.1). Lineage (NCBI taxonomy): Eukaryota > Metazoa > Chordata > Actinopteri > Characiformes > Prochilodontidae > Prochilodus > Prochilodus magdalenae. The sequence continues at coordinate 508,404 of JAMWET010000197.1, forward strand.
GGCGATGAGGATTTTTAGAGGCTGATGGGATATTATTCCATACCATCCTAAACACACTCTAACTCAGAGCTAGGAGGACTAAAGGTTTGTACGCAGTGTGGAGTAAAGTGTGTTTGTGTTTTGGTTAGGCTCTTTGGGCATGGACGGCCTGCAGCCGCTCTCCTCTGACTCGGCCACCCTGGCCATGCAGCAAGCCATGCTGGCTGGGGCCGACGACTCCATGGACGGAACGGAAGAGGATGAGGAAGAAGAGGAAGAGGAGGAAGAAGGGATGGAGGAGGAAGACGAGGAAGAGGAGGAGGAAGACAGCGAGGGAGGCCGGCAGCTGTCTGTCAGAAGAGATATGCACCTTGATCACAGCGAGGCACTGGAGTAACACACAGGAAATGACATCACTGCCTTGACATACAGTCACGGAAACGATTTCAACAATGCTCCGCCCCACACCGAAGGGTTCCACTGGACGCTTAAGTGCTTTGGAGCATTCATTAGAGGTTCCCCCTGAAATGAAATGGGCTGTGAATTCCACACTGTAAAAAAATGACGTGGTGTTAAACTGGCAACACTTTAGCGACGGGCACATAACACTACATAAACCTTTTATGGCAACTGAGATAAACCTACATACATGCCTTTATAAAGGCTAGCATCAGTTTCGGCCCATTGCCAAAACTTACCCATGCATTTAACCCATCCGTGAAGCGAAACACCCAGATACTGCACAAACACTAGGGGGCAGTGAGCACACTTGCCCAAAGCAGTGGGCAGCCCTGTGCACATCGCCCGGGCAGCAGTTAGGCTTCAGGTGCCTTGCTCTTCCATCATTACTGGTTCAGGGAACCTCCAGTCACAAGGCTGGTTCCCTAACCTCCAGCTCATGCCCCCTTTTAGTTACCACATCCTCTACCGAAACGTAGGTATGGCATGCCATTAAACATGGCATTTTTCAGACAATTTTAATTGATTAATTCTATTTATTTGCTGAGTTTAACATACCGGAATAAACAATAATATAAGACGTAAAGTTTGACACAACTTTTGTTTTATGGTTGATTATTTTTGATTGTTGATGATGGTTAAATTCAGCAAATTTTTTGTTTATTTAAATGGGACCAATTATGCTCATTATTAGTGCTCGTAATTTTATCGTAGGACTTTACTAGAATAGATTCCCTATCGCAATAATATGCACATACTGTATTCATATCTGTATCCACCCCCATCTGAAACGCTCTGGTAGAGCTCCTGTGACCCGCCTCCCAAAGAGCCCACTGTGCTCTAAGTGGTCAGCACTAATTAGCTCTGATTAGTGCTCTGTATTCTGATTAGTCAGCTGGCTCACTCTGTTCCAGATTGGTCAACCACCAAAGTGGCATTCTGCTACAGGCTCCGCCCCCACACACACTGCTGTGGCTATTCTCAGCTCTGCCATATAAGTTTGATTCCAGTCCTGAAATTCCGGTAGAACAAGCTTGGGGCTCCAGCTTCTCGAGCTAGACTGGAGCAGGACATTTCAGAATGGTAAATGACTTTTAGCTCCCTTGTGTTCTTTGTGAGGGCGTCCCAAGCTTGCCAGTAGGCGGGCTATAATGGTGGTTGGTGTAGCTCAGCAGATAACACCGCTACCCTCCAGGGAACCACCACATGTGGGAGACTGGGGTTCGATTCCCGGTCTGGGTGACTATGCTGTTCTACACCAATAAGAGTCCTTGGGCAAGACTCCTAACACCACATTGACCTACCTGTAATATGATTACCCTTGTAAGTCGCTCTGGATAAGAGCGTCAGCTAAATACCGTAAATGTAATAAAGAACGTGTTACGAGATGATGTCACGTTGTAACAGAGAAAAGGGCTGGAATTCCAACGAGGCATTAAAATGAGGCCTCTATAGGAGAGAGTTGCTCCCCTTGATGCTTCCTTTGGACTTTATAATTTGGGAAAGAAAAGGGGGAAATGGGAAAAGCATAAACGGACCCCCCGAAAAAAGTGCAGGGTTGTATAAAATTTGCGGCACATCAGTTGCAGATGACTAGGTTTATTTTTGGTGTCATGTGAGGCTTATGTAAATGTCATGAAGTCCTATGACTTCATGCTGCCCTTCAGTAAAGTAAGATAACCAGGCTGCCTAAAAATAAAGACGATATGAAACAAATTATGAGTTAATGGAATAATAAGTGATTAATACCCTTAATAATAAGATTAATAATAAGAGATTTTGTTACTGCTTGATGTTTAATGAACTCTACATTTGAAGGCAGCCAGGTTTCTGACATATCAGCAGTGTCCATAGAAAAACACGTATCTCCATTTTTTTTTGTAGATATTTTGACTTTTGTGCATCCGGAACACAGCAGCTGCTGTTTACACTGTGTGGAACGTTCATGATGATTGGACCAACACTAAGGGCCCACAATTGCTCGGGAAAAAAGTCTGGTTCCATTGACTTACATTAAAGCTACGTTAGGTTTTTGTCTCTCCTGTGAAGTTACCATTTGGGAGATACTCGTTTTCCTCTGGACAGTAACGATAATCAACAGCACATCTTTTTACAGTGTGGTAGATAGTGATTTTAGTCCTGTCATTTTACAGGGCCGATGAATGCGCTCAAATCAGCCATGCAGAACTATTGGGCCTTGGGAGATTAAACAGAAGCCCACCATTTACACTCCACCCAGATTCATGCCTTTGTTCCGTCCCCCACATGGTTCTTCTTGGTTCTCAGGTGAAACCCACACAGCATGAGGTCGTTTTTACAAAATCGTCCAAGGTGACTTTTTTTTGGCATGCATTTTTAGCGAAACATTTTGCTAGGAAACGTACACAAAACTATATTACAAAAAAAGACCAGACAGCACAACCTATACTCTATCCACTATGATGCCCCCGACCCCAAACCCACCCCCAAGTCGCTTGATATTTATGTTAATGGTTTTAAGGTTGTCACCTGCGCCACTCCTGGGAGGACTCTTAACTTGCCTGGAACTCTCAGATGATGCAATCCTGAATGACACTGACGGCCGCCTGCCTCGGACTTTCCGGCAGGCACAGTTTTCCAGTTTTCTCCTGCTCATGATGGGGAGGGCAAAAAAAAGGAAAATGTGGGCGGAGCCAACCTGGCACATGAAGCATCTCGTTCACGGCAGACAATAAAACAGTGGCTCCTTCCAGACCACGGACTTCCTGGAGATGTTTACTGCAGGAACACTGAAATAATAATGCAGTGCATTGACTGTGTCTGATTCAGAGGTGAGCAGCAGTCGCGCGGGTATAACACGCATCAGCACCGTCACTGCAGTCTTTCGGTTTCCTCCCCTTTGGAAACACTTGTGGTGCTGTAACGTATCTTCATGTTCCCTCCATGTGCATCTGGTCTGCACCTGTGAATCAGGTGAACCCAATGCACTGTTTGCTTGTAAGCGAATGAACATGATGGTCCTACAGAGCGTCTTCTTCTTACGGGACGTTTCAGCTGCTGGAACTCCCCACCCCCTCCCCCACTCTGTCTGTTTCCTGTGAAGGACAGAAGCTGTGAAGATATTTCCCCAGCTTTTTTTTTTTTGTGCTTGATCCGCCTCCGAAACTAAAGCACCTGTTTCTGATGTGATGTCTAGAGCTGAACGAAGCTGTTCTTGGATGTTATTGGAGTTGGTCTTTGTGAAGTATATGTTTCTCATTATTCTTTTTATTTGTTTTGTTGGTTGTTTCTTTTCTTTTTCTAAAAAAAAAAAGGTTCTTCCAGAGCAAGTGATGATGATATGATAGGGGAGCTTTTTATTTTGTTTGTACACATCGTTGTCATAATCTATTGTGTTTCAATAGACCATTTTTGATAATTAAAAGAGGTGATTTTTGCGGATGCTGAATATCTTGAACTTCTTACCTTCCTCTTATTCTACACATCACACTGTTGACTGCTCAGTGCTCTAGTACAGGCCGTTAGTGCTCTAGTACAGGTCTAGTACAGGCCGTTAGTGCTCTAGTACAGGCCGTTAGTGCTCTAGTACAGGCCATTAGTGCTCTAGTACAGGCCGTTAGTGCTCTAGTACATGCCGTTAGTGCTCTAGTACAGGGCGTTAGTGCTCTAGTACAGGCCGTTAGTGCTCTAGTACAGGCCGTTAGTGCTCTAGTACATGCCGTTAGTGCTCTAGTACAGCTGGGACGTTTAGTGCTCTAGTACATGCCGTTAGTGCTTCTAGTACAGTGCTCTAGTACAGGCCGTTAGTGCTCTAGTACATGCCGTTAGTGCTCTAGTACAGGCCGTTAGTGCTCTAGTACATGCCGTTAGTGCTCTAGTACATGACATTAGTGCTCTAGTACAGGCCGTTAGTGCTCTAGTACAGGTCTAGTAGAGGCTGTTAGTGCTCTAGTACAGGGCGTTAGTGCTCTAGTAGAGGCTGTTAGTGCTCTAGTACAGGTCTAGTAGAGGCTGTTAGTGCTCTAGTACAGGGCGTTAGTGCTCTAGTACAGGCCGTTAGTGCTCTAGTACAGGCCGTTAGTGCTCTAGTACAGGCCGTTAGTGCTCTAGTACAGGCCGTTAGTGCTCTAGTACAGGCCGTTAGTGCTCTAGTACAGGCCGTTAGTGCTCTAGTACAGGCCGTTAGTGCTCTAGTACATGCCGTTAGTGCTCTAGTACAGGCCGTTAGTGCTCTAGTACAGGCCGTTAGTGCTCTAGTACAGGCCGTTAGTGCTCTAGTACAGGCTGTTAGTGCTCTAGTACAGGCCGTTAGTGCTCTAGTACAGGGCGTTAGTGCTCTAGTACAGGCCGTTAGTGCTCTAGTACAGGGCGTTAGTGCTCTAGTACAGGGCGTTAGTGCTCTAGTACAGGGCGTTAGTGCTCTAGTAGAGGCTGTTAGTGCTCTAGTACAGGTCTAGTAGAGGCTGTTAGTGCTCTAGTACAGGGCGTTAGTGCTCTAGTAGAGGCTGTTAGTGCTCTAGTACAGGCTGTTAGTGCTTAGATACAGCTGTTAGTGCTAGGTACTACAGGTTCCGTTAGTGCTCTAGTACAGGGCGTTAGTGCTCTAGTACAGGGCGTTAGTGCTCTAGTACAGGCCGTTAGTGCTCTAGTAGAGGCCGTTAGTGCTCTAGTACAGGCCGTTAGTGCTCTAGTACATGCTTTATTTGTTAGTGTGCTCTTACAGGGCGTTAGTGCTCAGGTACCAATGCCGTTGTCTGCTACAGGCCATTAGTGCTCTAGTACCAGTGTGTAGTTAGTGCTGTAGTACAGGCCTTTAGTGCTCTAGTACAGGGCGTTAGTGCTCTAGTGCGTTCTAGTAGTTAGTGCTCTAGTACAGGACGTTAGTGTTCTAGTACAGGCTGTTAGTGCTCTAGTACTGCTCTAGTACTATGCCGTTAGTGCTCTAGTAGCATAGTTAGTTGCCGTTAGTGCTCTAGTACAGGACATTAGTGCTCTAGTACAGGCCGTTAGTGCTCTAGTACAGGGCGTTAGTGCTCTAGTACAGGCTGTTAGTAGTAGAGGCTGTTAGTGCTCTAGTACAGGCGTAGTGTCTAGTAGAGGCTCTAGAGACATTAGTGCTCTAGTACAGGGCAGTGCTCTAGTACAGGCGTTAGTAAAGGGCGTTTGCTCTAGTACAGGCCGTTAGGTGCTCTAGTACAGGCCGTTAGTGCTCTAGTAACATGCCGTTAGTGCTCTAGTACAGGCCCATTAGTGCTCTAGTTATGCCGTTTAGGGCTCTAAGTGGCGTTAGTGCTCTAGTACAGGCCGTTAGTGCTCTAGTACAGGCGCTTAGTGCTCTACAGGCCCGTTAGTGCTCTAGTACAGGCCGTTAGTGTTAGTGCTCTAGTACAGGCCGTTAGTGGCTTCTAGTACAACAGGCCGTTAGTGCTCTAGTACAGGCTGTTAGTGCTCTAGTACAGGCCGTTAGTGCTCTAGTACAGGCCGTTAGTGCTCTAGTACAGGCCGTTAGTGCTCTAGTACAGGCTGTTAGTGCTCTAGTACAGGCTGTTAGTGCTCTAGTACAGGCTGTTAGTGCTCTAGTAGAGGCTGTTAGTGCTCTAGTACAGGACGTTAGTGTTCTAGTACAGGCTGTTAGTGCTCTAGTACAGGCCGTTAGTGCTCTAGTACAGGCCGTTAGTGCTCTAGTACAGGCTGTTAGTGCTCTACCTGTTATGGCTCTAGTACAGGCCGTTAGTGCTCTAGTACAGGCCTGTTAGTGCTCTAGTACAGGCTGTTTTAGTGCTCTAGTTACAGGCCGTTAGTGCTCTATAGGTCCCAGGCATCTGTTACAGTAGGGGCTGTGTCGGGTGCTCTAGTACAGGCCGTGTCTAGTGCTCTAGTACCAGGCCGTTAGTGCTCTAGTACAGGCCGTTAGTGCTCTAGTACAGGCCGTTAGTGCTCTAGTACAGGCCGTTAGTGCTCTAGTACAGGCCGTTAGTGCTCTAGTACAGGCTGTTAGTGCTCTAGTACAGGCCGTTAGTGCTCTAGTACAGGCCGTTAGTGCTGTAGTACAGCATTCTGGATTTCATGTTTCATGTACCTCTTCTCCGCACAGTCGCCAGGGGTCTTGAATTGGGTTTTTAATGAAACGTCTCCAACATGATTTGGACAGAATACCACTAGGACCAATCACCATGCCCTGTGATGGATTTGGTGGCCTGTACAGGGTGTTTTCTCTCTAGGATGTTTCCTGTCTTCCACTCAATGACTGCTGGGCTAGACTCCAGAACCACCCCTAACCAAACCCCCCCACCCCCATGGCACCAGTTCCATGGGGTCTTAAATTGGCTTTTAATGAAATGTCTCCAACATGATGTGGTCAGAATACCTCTAGAGTGGTGCTCCGTGATGGACTGGTGGACTGTTTCTTCTGTTTCCTGCCCAATGAGCCACTTTGGACCACCTCTTCAATTACAGACATCAAATAACACATTAATAACATCAACACAGCTTTTAGTAAGAGCTAATTTAATATATTTCCTTAAAATGAATTTAATTACTTATATTTAATTACTTATATTTAATTTACTTAAATTTAACTTAGCTGTTAGCATTAGCTGGTGCTAAACAGCCAAAGAAACACCAAGCATAGTTATGTATTAGGTACCTATACTTCCATTAGCTGCAGTTTTTCTATAATCAGAAGTTGTGGAGGGTGCTGCGCTGTGCTGACCCAGGTGGGAAATAAAAGCTGGGATAAAAGGCGCACATGGCTGAAGTCAGCTTTCTGTTTGTCAGGTTTTGCTGACTGTAGCTGGACGGTGCCTTTAAAAAATAAACTGTGCTCTCTCGGGTGCAGCCCACAACACGGCGGTTCCCATGATTAGTCCTTAGCATCCACATAAAGCTTGTAGCTTGTGTAGATAGTTTAGAAAAGGGGGCGGTACTGTTCTAATAAGCCCCCACTTGATGTAGGAAAGGGAGACTAATCATAACAGCTTGCTGAATCCCATGTTTTTTGATCTAGGCAGTAAATTTTTTTTATAACTGACAGGGTTATCTTATTTCACAAATTGTGGCCTCCAGATACATTTATATACATGAATATATATATATATATATATATATATATATATAATATAAATATATACAAATATAACATATGAGTGAAACATGGTACAATCAATACTAAGAAGACATTTTTGAGTTCAGTCAAATATTACTGGGAACTAATCATCTTTTAAATGATATATGTTGAACCATGCCTAATGAAACCAGGTATACATACTCACAAGATTTTAAAAACCCTATGTTTTAAGGTAAGCATGAATGGAGATACCATTACACATTTTCTAATCAAAGCTTGACACAGTACCAGTCAAAAGTTTAGACATGGCTACTCATAGCAGGTTCTCCTTCTGTTTATCTTGATTCTTTACTGTAGAATCAGAGTGAAGGCATCAAACTAGCCCTCATGGAATTATACAGTCCACCTTAAACACCTCCAGAATGGACCTTTACAGGAGGATGATCCAGCTTTCTTACCCTGCAGTGGAGCTGATAGAACAAGGTTTATTACTAAGCAGGTTTGGAGCGATTCTATTGGTCGGTCCATCATGAATATTCACTAACCTGAAAGGAGAACTAGAGCTTTTACACTGTGCAGAAAAAGAGATCAAAGTTTTTACACCACTAAATATATATTAGAGGTGGAGATATGGAGGAGTATCATACTGTGTACATCAGGAGTAGATGTGGTGTATCAGGATATGGACTGGTTCAGACTCTCATCAGTTGGAGCTGGTAAGTGTACCACTGTAGGGTCTTTAAGATCACCAACACCATCCAACTTTTGACTAGTAGTGTATGTAGTGTCGACACGTTGATGATCCTGACTCTAGTCTTTTGTTCTATTAGCTGGTTCCTCCTCCTGTAAAGGTCCATTCTGGAGTTTTTAAGGTGGACTGTATAATTCCAGGAGTGCTAGTTTATAGTTTGATATCGGCACTTATATTCTACAGTAAAGCTATAAACATAAGAGAAACATGGAGAACCTTCTATGAGTAGCTGTGTCTAAAGCTTTGACTGGTAATGTACATCCGGATGTGCTGTGAACAGCATAGATTAGAGAAACACTTACGCTGGGTGGAAGTGAGTGTGTGGGTGGTGGGCTGTTCACTGAATGCTTTGAAAGCCTCTAAAAACAGCACTTCCACCAAATGCACTTTAAAGAACCCTGTGTATATCAAAACCTTGTTTGGTCACACTTTACATCCCAGCTCCATAAACTAGGATGCATTATTTGACATTCACAAGCCGTGAATCTCAGCTTTAATGCACATTATCAGTGTTCACAACGTAATTAACACCTGTACTGAAGTTCAGGTGTGGATCTGCATTTACTGACAGGAACTGCAAGACAAGTTTATTTATATAGCACCTTTCATACATGGTGTTTAATGTGCTTTAACAAACAGCCTTAGAAATGAATGCATTTCATGGTCTTTGGTATTGAATGCTCAAGAGGTTCATAATCTGTGATGGGAAACTAATGTAATTCAGTGCAAGAGGTTAGGATTAGAACCAGGTTTATGACTGGGGTTAGGTTTTTGGTTAGAATGGTTTAGGTTTTTGGAAAACTTGAGTTTAACCGAACAGATATATTTAGTTTAAAGAAGAGCATCTATGGAGCACCTGTAAAGCATGTATGGAACATCTATGGAGCGTCTATGAAGCATCTATGAAGCAATGAAGCATCTATGGACCGTCTATGAAGCATCTGTGGAGCATGTAAGGAGCATCTATGAAGCATATATGGCGCATGTAAAGAGCATCTATGGAGCACCTGTGAAGCATCTATGGAATGTCTATAAGGCATCTATGGAGCATCTATGAAGCATCTATGGAGCATCTATGAAGCATCTATGAAACGTCTATGAAGCATCTATGGAACGTCTATGAAGCATCTACGGAGCATCTACAGAGCATCTATGGAGCCTCGATGGATCATCTACGGAGCATCTATGAGGCATCTGGAGCATCTGTGAAGCACCTATGGAGCATCTATGAAGCATCTATGGAACACTTTGGAAAATCTATGGAGCATCTATGAAGCATCTATGGAACACTTTGGAAAATCTATGGAGCATCTATGGAGCATCGATGGAGCATATATAGAGCACAATGCAGCATCTATGGAGCCTCGATGGATCATCTACAGAGCATCTACGGAGCATCTATGAAGCATCTGGAGCATCTGTGAAGCATCTATAGAACATCTATGGAGCATCTATCAAGCATCTATGGAGCATCGATGGAGCATATATAGAGCACTATGGAGCATATATAGAGCACTATGGAGCATCTATAAAGCACTATTGAGCATCTATGGAGCATATATAGAGCACTATAGAGCACTATGGAGCATCTAAAGCAGACTACCCAAGTAAATTATTACCCTTAGATTTAGTCATTAGTGGGAATACACCCAGTACCTAATGCGGGTGTTGATTAGTTTGTTAATATTGCTGCACAGGGTTAATGCTGGTTGTTAAGTTAATTCCGGTTAGTTAATGTTTACTAACAGCGCTAACCCAGGGAACTTAAATTAGAGCAGTAACTCTATGTTAGGATAGGTGTTGAAGGCATTGAAGATCCCTCAAACTGGAATATTTAGCAGGTTTCTCTGGGCGAGTTCCCTACAAAACCCAGGAACCCAGGCCTGGCCTTCTCAGAGTGTGGCACGTGCAGACGGTTTAGGTGGAGCTGGGTGGTGGGAGGTTGGTGGGGACATTCTGGAGTATGATGATTACAGTTCTTTAAGATTGAAGTAGCTCTTTGGCTCAGGTTTCCCCCTTAAATGATCAGAGATTACAGACTGCTCCTCGCACATGTGGTCCGTATTTCTGGGCATATGGTCTTTATAGTTTTTGGTATGTGGGTAATACTTATTTCGTCGAGCTGGGCACACAGTGATGAACTGTATGGATGAACATACATCATTTCCAGTAAATAAAACATTTTACATTCATCTTTTATATACAAAGTATAATCTCAAGATGTAAATCAATTCTGTGCATCAGATTTTACATGAACACGTTATTTTAATTTCATTTTTAACATTTTTAACCCTAAAAGTTTTTGGGGTTCTCCAAAGCAGTGGTTATTAGCAAGTAAAATGATATTATATCTATTTAATACATCTTAAAATTCTCAGTTTATGATTGTTGAAAGATTGTTTTAGGATTATTTATTTTATTTTTAGACAATATTTTACGTCTTTAAATGAAATTTTCTCAGTGAAGTGGCAAATTATTTAACTTTTTTCCAGCAAATTTCTTAAAATAAGATAAATTATCTGCCAATATAGTGAGAAAATATATTTTGGCTCACTTAATTCACTTCAAACTAATTAAACTGTCTGTAAATAAGATAAATAATCTTAAAATGAGTTTACAACTACTTCCAAATCAGAACATTATTAAACTTAACTAGATATCAGATGTTTACTTTCCAGTATATCATTTTTTTACAGTGTAGTAGCAGGGACGGCACTAAAATGTGTAAGCCCAAGGCTCGTCCAGTACCAGTTTTGGAACCACTGCTCTAAAGGATGGAGGGTTCTCTAAAGGAGCTATATTCTTCTTTGGTCTTAAGAGGCTGGTATTTAATTGAGTAATGCCATTAAACCTACTTTGATTAGCTAAAGTACCTGCTAAATTTCCTATCTATCTATCTATCTATCTATCTATCTATCTATCTATCTATCTATCTATCTGTCTATCTATCTATCTATCTATCTATCTATCTATCTATCTGTCTATCTATCTATCTATCTATCTATCTATCTATCTATCTATCTATCTATCTATCTATCTATCTAAATATCTATCTATCTATCTATCTATCTATCTATCTATCTATCTATCTATCTATCTAAATGTATTCTTCTATCTATCTATCTATCTTCTATAAATTATCTATCTTTATCTATCTATCACTATCTATCTATCTATCTATCCGGGAGCTAACATAGCTATCTATCTACGCTGTCAGGGCTTGCAGTGCTACTTCTTAATCCTTACAGGTTTTGGAGTCACTGATAAGATCTAACCGGGAGCAACATGTTTAGTATACACTGTCAGGGCAGGTGGAATCGCAAGACAGGATGAGTGGCGGCTAGCTTTAGTATAGCTGTGCCTCAAAGGTACCTAATAGCACGTAACACCTCCATGTGCACCTATAACTGCCGACATTCATTAGGCATGTACTGGACAAGTTTCTGGATGTAGGCCACATCAGTGTTCAGACACTCTCCCATCAAAGAATTGTGCATTTGGGCTGAATTTGGCAGATGGCTTCCCTGGCACAATTCCGAGGAGAATTCCTTGTAGACTGGGATTTTAGCCACCGCTGGTAAACCCGTATGACTGTACTTTTCCATACACCTGCAGATTCAGCTACTTCCTTCACACTATGGTCTTTGGCCACGCCCACATGCAGCTCTGGAGCCATTTTCCACACATGGAACGAGACATTCCCTGCACTGTAGCACCTCTTCTCAATCTATGGATGCCGTTATAGCACCATCATCCTCGTGCAGCGCCATCTGCAGGAGCCTGAAATTACTACCACCTTAAACACGTAAGGTGACAGATTTTTTTTGTCCGCTGAGTTCACCTCTGCAGCCCAGGGGTCTGTAAAGTACTGTTAGTTCTTTACATTCGGTTGCTAATTGTAATACATTTTGGAATGTTATAACCTTCAAATTGTAAAAATTCCACCTTTAGGGACACCTTGAAGTTGTCTTTCATCATCATTGTTAAGTCTGGAGCACGCCAAGCAAACATTCTACACCAAAGACAAACCCTCTGTTAGAATGCCAAGCCCAGTGAACTGGAGAGAATGAGAGGAGAACATGCTAGATCCCCCTAACAATCAATTACAGCAATGGCTCACCATGTAAACACTTCTGTTGGTTTGTTTTGTTGGTGTTTGGTTGGCATGCACTGGCCTTGAGTATGATGACATTCTCTTATCTCCACTTTAAAATGCACCTACAAATCCCTGTATAGTTTTGAAACGTAATAGCAGCTGCACTCACTGGTCCTTAATTCCTTTACCCAGGAAATGAGGATCGCTGCCACATGAAGACCACTATGTTCCATGCAAGTTGCAAGCAGGTTGCTTTAAAACAAGCAAGCTCAAACTCTTGTGCAACTGACTTTACCAAAAGCTCTGAGAGTGGCTCTGAAATAGCTGTACTGGTGGCAGTCCTCCAGATTTCTCATGGTAGCTCTGTAGAGTGGTAGGTCCGCTCAGGGCGGAGTTATATAAATAGTGAGGGCAATGACAGGGGCAGGAAAAGCCGCAAGAGCCAGGCGTGTTTGAAGTGGAAGGGCGCCACCAGCCTGATGCACATTTTAGAGATGTCCTGCCCTATAGCCCTTCCCTACTCTGCTCTACTGCTCTCTTTCTCTAATTGCTCCCCTGCTCTGTCTCTTTCTCCCCCTCTCTCTCTCTCTCTCTGTCTCTCTGTTGCTGCTCCTCCGCCATAGGTTCTCCAGAGAGTTCCATAACCCCTTTAATTACCCTGTAACCCTGTCCAGTCCAGCCTCCTGTTTAGTTCATCCCTCCTCTAGTACTTAAAGTCTTCGCCAGCACCCCTTTGACTTCTCCAGCCTGAGGACCAGGTCATTGCTGGAGCCACTACGTCAGGAGCACTAGAAGGTACTGCCTTTTTCACATATATATCTCAGCGGTTAATCTTCTATTCCATGTAGGAAACCTGCAGTCTATGGTTTCAATTAAACAAGATGTGGTAATGATTTCGTTGACATAGAGAAGGTCCTGCAATATCGTACTATAAATATAAAGGATGACGTGAATCAACTCAGTATTTCCCTAATATACTGTAGCTAATACATTCATGTTTACACAACATGAAGGCTGTTCAGTGGCTTTACCTGTAAACCTTTAACTGGAATAGGATCTACAACAGAATGCTGAAGCTATTCGGTTTCACTCTGAGTCATCCATAGACAGGTTCTTTAGTGACTCCTCTATGGCATCGCTCAAAAGTTCCATGTTTGGCAGCTTTATCTCTAAGAGCATCGCTCAGCTGATTTCTATGCACTGTAACGAACGTGTCATCACCTTCTTCCCAACAGTCTTGGCCATGTCCATTGCTAACACGGCCGCTCAGGCCGTGCTGTCCGATGCCCTGCTACGGGACAACACTGGGGAAAACCGCGTCCGCCACCTGGAACTGGAGCTGCCCCTAGACAAATTCATCAAGTTTGTGTCCGTGGGACTTCCGCTGCTGCTGGTGTCTTTGGCGTTTGCACGGGAAATCTCCATCGGTTAGCATCTCGTTTGCGGTCTACATGCATATTTCACAGCATGGTGGCGGGGGGGTGGAAGTGGGGGGCTGATCTAGGATCAGCAATTCATATATATATATATCTGTATATCAGTTAGCAGCCTGAGTGAGTTTCAGAAGCGAAGACACAGTAGACACTTGTTCATTTGCCTCTCCATAGCATGTCCCCTTTCTTCTCTTTCACAAACCTGAACGCAAAGTAGCAGAGCTGGTCTTCGGTGTCTCGTGGACTTACCCTGCCTCAGAAGCATGTAAGGAAAGCCGCATGAACTCCAGTCCTACATTAGTTTAGTAGATGCAATTATGGTTGCCTTCTAAAAGTTATTTTTAGATTTTTTGTAAGAACTGTTAGCGCCTTGGAGTTAGCTAATTAGCTTTCTGTCCACGAACCTAAAGAGAGCCATGCTGGAAATAAGAGCACGATAGAATTGGTCAGCGCTGATGTCTAAGAGGTTAGACTCATGTGGGCTAGTGACTGACTGCCAGCCCCAGTCTTTTTCAAGCTTTGATATTAGCTAGATGTTCAACTGGTTAGCAAAAAAGGGGCTAATTTGGTCGGAGCTAGCTTGCTGGGCAATTAATGTGATATTCAACCTCCTTTTGTAAGGCAGTCTTGGTCATTTGCTTGACTGACTACTGGGGATAATCTTTTTCAACCTTTGAAATTAGCTAAATACTCAACTGGTTAGCAAAAAAGGGGCTAATTTGGCTGGAGCTAGCTTGCTGGGCAATTAAATGTCATTGTTAATGTCACATGCAATTTTGGTTTTACATTATTTGGAATGAGAATCAACATATTTAATCACGTTTTCCAAGACAGTAATGGTCATTTGTTTTGTGAGGCTGCTAGGCTGATGGCAGACGGCCCTCTGGGGATTCAGATGTAAATGCCACTATCTTGCTGGCGTTCTCCTGCCAGAGGAAACTGTGCAGGCAGCTGACTTTGAGGTTGCAATCAGCTCCTCTGGAGTTGGTCTGCAATCAGCTCACACAGATGTTAATTGGCATGAGGATGATTAAGAGAGACGTGAAAAGATGACAAGGGTCTGTAATTACAGTCAGCCTGCTCTTTCCCAGTTCTCTATTTCAGTCTAACCAGAGGATATGCTAATTAAAGCAGCAGCAGACGTGCAAAGCAAGCAGAGTCTGGTACAGTCTGGTAGAGCCTGGTCTCTGGTCACGTTCAGTGTTCGGAAATGTTTGCAAACCGTAGCTACAGGGGTGGGCATAGTCATCCTTTTGAGCGAGCAAACATTGGCGAAAATCTGACCTCACCGGCTAACGAAGTGATTAGGATAATGCACTGATAGAGGTCCTGCTCGAACTTTCTTCCATGTCTGCCTCTGAACGAGCCGTGTTCTCCGTCCTGCACTCGTCTGTAATAAGGGCTGCTGTGGGGAATGTCTTGTTTCGGTTAGTAAATTGGGGGGTTGACTGTGCGCTTTGGAGGGAGACACCGATACTTAAGGAGTCTATAAAAAGCAGGGGCTTGGCTTTTGCTCAGTGGTGGGGTCACACCCTCACGGACCGCCGGCCTGCTCCTCCACAGCAGTAAGGCCGTCCTGCTGCTGCAGCTGCTGCTCTGCTGTGGTTTCTACCAGCTGTGCTCCTGAAATAAACCCTGGGTTTAGCGAAACTGTGCCACCCTGTTCTCAGTGCCTTTTCCATTTCACCAGGTGCCAGTGATGATAGCGATGATACTCTGATGATATGTTACCTACACTAGCGTGTGGTTCTTATGCCTACGCTCTCAAGAATTGGTGCGAAATGGTCCAGGATCGTAGCGATTTGAACTTCTCTATTATGGTGGTGATAGGAAATTATGTCTGCACTATGAAAGAGTCATAATGACTGCAGTGTAGATTTTGTTGCCTATTCCTGATGTTATAGGAAATAACACAAAACCACAGATTATGGTACTTGATGATGTTTTAGGGAACATTATTCTGCCTTGGAAGACCATTCTAGGAAAAAATACCTTTTCACTAAAAGTGTTATTTGAACATGTGCATATTATACTTTTGGCATAGAACATTTTTAGAATATTTAATATCCCTGGGGACAGCAGTAAATCTAAAAACTGTAGATTGTAGGTAGTATTTTACTTTAGAATGAAGCCAGACACTTCAAAAAATAACTTAGCCAAAACAATTTACCCAAAACTTATCTGAAAACTTTAGTAAAGTAACATCTGAGACATCAGGCAACGTATCCAGGATGATGTATTACTATCACCACCATTATGAACACTTTATCTAGAACTTCATTCACATCAGTGGCTTTGTTTACAATGTAAAGTTAAGTATGTGTAATTTACCTTTTAAAAATAAAGCGTTCTTTAAGCAGCCCACTTATGATTCCTTAAATAACCCACCTTCAGTTTAGTGGTCTTCAAAAAACCCACCTTAAACCACTCAACTGGAAAGTGGTTCTTTAAAGGAACCTGCCATTACACTTGCACTAAAATGAGCTTCATAGGAGACTGACCTGTCAAGGTTGAATTTATTTAGTCCAATTGGGAACAACCAGTGGAAAACAGCTAGGACAATATCCAGGACTAGACACGGACTGAAGCTGTGTGTAGGAATCCATATATCTTAAGTATTATAAATAGTTAATAATACAGTTATATAAATAGGTTTGAACACCGGTGGTCAAATGATATGTTGATATTCTATGTCAAAAATAATTTGGAGATTCTCTACAGGCATAAATTACATTTAATGTTTGGTAAAAAAATAAAACATAACAATTATGCCATAACTTTTGCACATGCCGAGCTTTTTCAATATGTTTAATTAAGCAAATAAACTGTAATCATGCATCAGAGTCTGCAGATGTTTGTTCTCTGTGAGGCATGTGCGCTTCCTGTACAATCAAAGAAGCACTCTCGGCAGGGGCACCCAAACTTTTGCACAAAACTGTATGTCATGCAGGGCAAGAAACCACATCAGCAAGTCTATTTGAAATTACAGCGTGACACGATTTGAGGCAAGCGTGTGATGATTTATGCATACAGCTTGCATGAGGCTAATTAGCACGACATATGTTTCCATTACGTATTAGCTACGCTAGCCCCACAGCTCGAGCACACAAATGAAGAAGTAAACTTTAGACATCACAACATGTCTTGGCAGACTACAGTCCGGGTAAGAGGACAAAATTTTAGGGACAGAATTCCTTAACCTACGGCTGTTAAAACCTAGTGGTCCTTGTTTCGTTGCTCTTTCAGGTCCACAGATTAGCTGTTTTCCTCCCACCAACTTCACAATGAAGCAGGCTGCATACGTAGACACTTACTGCTGGGACTCGCTGATGCATCACGAGTTTGACACCAATGGGAACTTCGAGGAGCGCTCTCTGTGGGTTCATAAGGTGGGCGTCTTTGCACCGCACTGCTAGCAAGAGAAGCGACAAAGCTTTAGGCATACTTTCATGTTCTACTGAGCTTTAAACATGCTGGTTCTGGTTTTAATTAGGAGGAAGCGAAGATAAAGACGGTTTCGATTCTTGTTTGCACTGTTTAGATGTTCCCCTACTCCTTGCTGATGATGGCAATGATGATGTACCTGCCAGCTCTGATCTGGAAGTTCCTGGCTATGCCAAGCCTGGGCTCAGACCTGCTCTTCATCATTGATGAGCTGGACAAGTCCTACAACCGCTCGGTGCGCTTGGCTCAGAACATCCTGGAGCTCAAACAAAACACAGAGAACCTGCATGGGTTCCAGTTGGAGCTGCAGAGGTAAGGCAGAAAGCCAAGTGGGTTGGGGATTCTTTGCTTCGCTCTGTCTTCCATTTGTCCTCTGCCAGTAGAGACAATTACATGTGATTCTTCTTAGTTGTAGCTTTCAAACATGAAATAAGGATCTTGGACGGAATTGCTCAGTAGCTGCATGATACGCTGGCAGAATCCTTATGTACATTATCTGAGATGAAAGGCATCCATTGCTCTTGAATCCAAGGCACTCCTTCTTATTATAAGATGGGGGTAAGAGCATTATGAACACACTGTAGCCTGAAGATTTTCATTAGGCCTACTATTGGAACTGTTTCTGAGCAAGCAACCTTTAAAATGTCTTTGTCCAATGTAAAAATGACCGTTTCATTTGCTGTTCCCAGAGCCAAGAGGAAACGTTACTTTGAGTACCCCCTGCTGGAGAGATACATGCAGTGCAAACATGGCTCCTACTTCTTGGTCAGCATGCTTTTCTTGCGTGGCTTCCTCTTGCTCATGTTCATGTCCGCCGCCTGCCTGTACCTGGTCTACTTCCACATTTCGGCCTTCCTGCAGGACGAGTTCAACTGCTTCGTGCGCACCGGCCTTCTTCGTGAGCAGCCGTGGGTGCCAGAGCTGGTCCAGTGTAAGATCACCAGCCTGATGGTCTTCCAGATCATTAGCGTAGCAAACGGAGCCATCTACGTGTTGCTAGCTCCTGTCGTCCTCTTCAGTCTGCTACGCCTTTTCTGCTGGGACACCACCTTCCTGTCTCTGTACGAGATGCTTCCTGCCCTGGGCCTCATCAGCGGCCAGAAGCTGGGCTGTCCGCTCAACGACCTGAACGTGCTGCTCCTGTTCCTGCGGGCTAACGTGGCGCAACTGCGCTCCTACGGCCGTCTGAGAGCTCTGTGCTCTCTGCCGCCCCCTCGTGTGCAGAAGGGTAAGGTCGCGCTGACGGAAGATCAGGCCGAGGAGGCCGCAGAGGCGGCCGAAGAGCTGGAGGAGCAAGTGAGGGAGGCTAGGGAGGAAGGCAAGCACAACCTGGTGGACATCATGACCATGCTCGGGGCTGCCAGGGGGAATGTGGTGCACTGTCCTGAAGAGCAGCCTCTGGTGGAGGAGAACATGACGCTCGGTACGATTACTCTCGTCTACATAATCAAGTGTATCCTGCTGGTGGCCGTATTTGTGTACATCATATGGGACGTTCAGAAAATATTCACATGATCTCCTCCTCAGGTTATTTATGCGAGAGGTCAAGGTCATGTTTAGCCTAGGTTTGGAAACTGGGTCTAGTTGGATTATGTTGGGTTTCATGACATTGGTCAATGTGAATATGCATCTACTTGTGTACACTGAGCTGTAAACCCAGTGACAGTGAATAGTGGCCAACTCAACATGTGTATGGTTGTGTTTCGATTGCGATGAAAACAAATTGCCTCATGCTAATCCATGCCAATATATTATTTTCACTGTTGGATGTTTCAACTGAACGAAAGCAGTTGCTGTCTATAAGCCTTCTATTTAAAAACCTCTCGTTCGATCGTGTTTCATCAAATTCTAACGGAGGCTTTTGAAGAAAATGGTCTCTGGTAGAATTAATACCCCTAACAGCCCTCTCTGTCTCTTTACAGAGCCTAACCACCAGGGGTACCATGAAATGAAGGAGACTACAACTTGTTGCTTTGGCTAAGCGTCCACCAATGGACCGAACCATCATTGTAAGGGGCCACATGTTAAGGGGAGACACCGTAGACTAGCTAGATCCCCTCTAGACCTCAAGTTAGTTTCATTGACTCTTCTTTTTAGGTCCTTATAGAACACAGTACCTCAGGAATACCCAGGAGATCCCTCCAAAAAGCCTCCATTAGAATGAATCGCTTGAAGATGTCAGTTTCTGTTTATTTATACTTCACTGTTATTTGTCTGGGATTATCTCTCTCTCTCTTTTTGTCTGATCTTTTTTCAAGGAAGATATTTACTTGACTCTTTTCCTGTCTATGAATAGTTTAAATAAAGTTTATACTTGTGTTTGTAGTTGTAGAGTCTACTGTATTAATAATTTTATGCCAAAACAACATGGACATATATAAGTCACATATTATACCCCTTTTCCACAAGTTAATCCAGTTCCCTAGGGTTTTACGAAATGTGTGTGATATGCTTTGGTCAAAATGCCACAAGATCAAGCTCCATGTACATTTATGCCATTTGGCAGATGCTCTTATCCAAAGCAACTAGCCATGGGTAGAGTTAGGAGTCTTGTTATGACGTAGTTGGTATAAGGACTCTTACTGGTATAGTGTGGGGTCAAACCATTGTCTTCAGCATGGAGGGCATAGGTGTGACCCACTACACTACGCCAACCACCATTATCACCCAGTCTAAACGTGTTCAGAATGGCCAATCTGAGTGCCTTCTTACCCCGAGCAGTGCTCTTTTGAGAAAGAGCCAAACAAGTTGGATGGGGACTTTAGAGCCACATAGAAGAGCTAACAGGACTGGGTGGTAACATCAAGTAAGGAAGGTCAAGAACGTTCTAGAAAATTATATCTTGATCTCAAATATATCCATCTTTGTCTGGAGTGGACATGCAAAGTTTCATTGCCAGTGCTGCATCGTACTTCCTCAGATCAGACAAGCAGGCATAAACATGAGGCTAAAGTTGGCTTCTTATTTGCGAGCTTCTGGTTCAAATTTTCCCATTCCACCTTAAATGGTGCAGCAGTTAGTCGAAACGTATAGATTTAGCTGGCTGTAGCTGGAAGGCATGAAAAAAAGATGTATCCAGTCAGGTGCACCCAATAACAGAGCAGTTCCCAGGCTTCTTAGCTCTTTAGCTTCCAGACAATGCATCTCATGTTTTCCCACCTAGGAAAACAGCCCACAAAAAACAGACTGGGTTACATGTTTTCCATAATATGTCCCTCTTAAATTCATTGGGGGTATATAGAAATAATGGAGGCTGATAGTTTTTCAGTCCAAACCAAAAACAGAACCTTCAAAATAAACCTCTAAAAAATCCAATCTAGTGTAGACAGCACTGGCCTGACACAGGAGCAGACAGACAGCGCCGCTCACTTTACAGCTTCACTCAATCAATTGTTCGAGTTATTGAGACACGGACAAGCATAGCCAGCCTTAGGGTGTGTCTTTTCAAACACGACATGTAATCTGATTTGTTCTTTTTGCCGTGAAACAAAACGTGGCCATGTTTCCGATGGCAACATCACCCGCTTCTTCGCATGGCTCTGAAATCATCGTCCCACTTGTTTGGCTCTTTTCTCGGATTCTGAAACCACTGCGTTATAGCAGCTCAGCCTGAGGCAGCCGCTCCCTCAGAGTGCTTTTGAAACCACTGTAAGTATCAGCGGCCTGTAATGATGTCTGCAGTGCTCAGTGTTTTCAAATGAATTCAGTCTCTGCTCTCAGTCTCCTTCTTAATGCCTCAAAGCTGTTTACAGTCTCCTGCTACCTTAGAAATTGCGTATGTGGAGCATTTGTAAACCCAACTTGAGCAAGGATTACATATTTCGAGTCCACACACTGATAGTGCTGAACATTTGACTGTTAGTTAAAAATCCGGGCCAAGGCTTACCACACCAATTTTCCAAGGAGAGGAGTGGGAGGAGCTATATATAGGCATCTATATATGCAAGTACACTTTCACAGAGCCGTCAACACAAAGCTATAGATACACAACAAATGGAGCCGTTTTGTTTTTTTTTACTTGGGCTGTGGGACAGTGGGTAGCACAGTGACCTCACAGCAAGAAGGCTGGATTAGGTTCCCAGCTGGGACGTCCTGCATGCGTTCTGTGTGGAGTTTGCATGTGCTTCCTGTGTCTGCCTCGGTTTCCTCAGGTGAACTGTCCCTAGGAGTGTGAATGTGGGCATCCCTGTAACAGCCTGTCTTGGGTGTTTCCTGCCATCTGCCTAATGAGCTCTGGAATAGACTCCAGATTGAAAGCTTCCTCAGCTTTGACTCGCTGCTATTATACTGAAATGTTGATAAAGGCAATTTCAGAGCCAAACAGAGAGGGTAACAGGACTCGGTGGTAACAGCAGGAATTTTCTAAAAATTATTTTAGAGAAAGCTTTGT
>JAMWET010000198.1:5000-23982 GCA_024036415.1 Prochilodus magdalenae
CGTCAGAGCCGCCGTGAAGCGCGGCGCAGGCAGAGCACACAGGCGTTCCAAAATAAAAGTCCCGGAAGCGCTCAGCGTTTACCCTCATATTCAAAGTATTCAAAGATGTAATGTGTGCACGTGTGAGTACGTATAGAGCATAAAATACAAAACGCAAATTTAAACGTGTTGAACTTTAACATACAGCAAATAAAATTAAGGCCACTGGTGCTGCTTGCAAGGCAGGCAGCTAGTTAGGGCCCTGGTCAATAAAGGGCTTCATTTTTATATTTTAGGTTTTTAATATAATTTATATAAATTCATATAAATCATATATATATATATATATATATATATATATATATATTGTTTATATATTTCCATTTTGAAAATAACAGTGAAGATTTGCAACTAAAAGGGATCAGACTTTTTTCTAATATGATGCCGATGGACATTGGATGGAGGAGCCCTTGTGAATTTTTGCCCAGGGCTGCTCATTAGTAGGACGAGGCTTTAAAGAGTCAGAGTGGTTATAAAGTCTGGTCTAACAATGACCGTGAGCGAAGCGCAGCACTAACATGTGATGGTCTGCCATCTCAGTAGAAGTTATGAAAAGCTCAGACCTTCTGGGCGGCTCAACCCTCTGCATGGTTTCACCCAAACACTGTCAGAACAAAACAAATAACTCACAAATCCTGTTTAGTCTTCTGGAGATTCAGGTCCCCTACGCGCTGCACTGTTCACAGTAACAGACACACCGGGGAGCCCACCGTATACCAACGTGTTAGGTGATGCATATACGACACACACAACGGCAGCTGATCATGTAAACAATTTATTTGTATATTTTCTGAACGTAAAAGTCTGTTAAAGTACACAAGCTGTAAAACCATAATGCAGAAGGAAAACAATAATCAAAAAGATAAAAGATTCCACTGTAAATATGCTGAGCGATTTTATACATGAGAGGCGTTTTTACAAAGCTGAGTTCTCAGAGCGACACGTCCTGTAGTGACCCCGAGACGGCCACGCACACACACACACACACACACACACACACACACGCGCGCACACACGCGCGCACACACGCGCGCACACACACACACACGCACACGCGGTGCAATCAGGGTACAGTCACTTCACATGAGCAGGTCTGTTTATGATAAAGAAAAAAAATAAAAACATCAGAGATGAAACCTCGCGTGACGGTATAAAAGGCATGGAGAGGGAAACCTAATAAATATCTGTGAGACTGAAAAAGTGAAATAACTGAGGCCACAAATCAGAACAGGTCTGCAGGAAAGGTGGATGTAATCGGTGTTGATGGCAGGAAGCACTCCAAACAGCAGGTGGTGGATTGGGGGGGGAGGGGGGGGGTATAAAAGTCAGGGAAAGAGGGGTGGGGGTGGGGGTGAGAGAGAGAGGGAGAGAAGTTAGAGAGTGGGGGAGAGAGAGAGAGAGAGAGAGAGAGAGAGAGAGAGAGAGAGAGGGTTAGGGGGGTGGGGGGGGTTGGGGAGAGTGAGGTGTAAAAATCACAGACAGAAGCCTGAGACACTCCGTGCCCGGTGGGAGTGAAGGGGGCGGGGCTTCGCTGGCAGCCCTAAAACCCTCACTGCATCGCTGCGGAAACTGCAGTTACATCCAGAGGACCAACAGGCCAAAGCAACAGCAACCAGAACCACCGACCCACTCAGGACACGTCTGAGAGAGGAGAGAGAGAGAGACAGAGAGAGGAAAGAGAGAGAGACAGAGAGAGAGAGAGAGAAAGAGAGAGAGAGAGAGAGAAATTTAAAACATGTCTACACTTTACTGTTAAATTATAAAAGATAGAGGACGTGTGCGCGTGACTAAGTGTGTTATAGTGTGCGTCTAGGAGTGTGTCAGATTGGGTCATAGTGTGTCAAGTGATGAACTCACAGCTGGCCGGCTGCTCTCCAAACCGCCGCATCAGCTGATCATGAGTGAACTTCACGAAGGCGTCGTACTGTTCTGTAGAGAAACGCCACAGGCCAAATCAGAAAGGCAGATCCCAGCTCCCACACAGACCACTCACACTGGGTACTGGTTATCAGCAGCGCCGAATTAACAGCTCATCAATTACCTGCGAGTTTAGTGGTGAG
Source organism: Prochilodus magdalenae (assembly GCA_024036415.1). Lineage (NCBI taxonomy): Eukaryota > Metazoa > Chordata > Actinopteri > Characiformes > Prochilodontidae > Prochilodus > Prochilodus magdalenae. The sequence continues at coordinate 7,100 of JAMWET010000198.1, forward strand.
TATCTCGTCATACTCCTCTCTCACTTTCTCCTCTCGCTCCTTCAGCAGCCGCTCACAGATCATTCCCACCTGCTTCAGAGTGAAGAGGGGCTGCTCTCTCCGGGACGGGGAGGAGGATCCAGCAGACAAACCTGCGCCACACAACAGCGGTCAGATACGGAGCGCACGGATCACGGGCTCACTGTGGAATCTACAGCGGAACTACAGTTACAGCTCGTGTCTCATCTCGCACGAGCGAAACAGCTGACGTCTAGTACAGTTCTGTGTGAGAGAGAGAGAGAGAGAGAGAGAAAGAGAGAGAGAGAGACACAGAGACAGAGAGAGACACAGAGACAGAGAGAGACACAGAGAGAGAGAGAGAGAGACAGAGACAGACAGAGAGAGACACAGAGACACAGAGAGCGAGAGAGAGAGAGAGAGAGAGAGAGAGAGAGAGAGAGAGAGAGCGACAGACAGAGAGAGAGCGACAGAGAGAGAGAGAGCATGACAGAGTGACAGAGAGAGAGCGAGACAGAGAGAGCGACAGAGAGAGAGAGAGAGAGAGAGAGAGCGACAGAGACAGAGCGAGAGAGACAGAGAGCGACAGAGCGAGACAGAGAGAGAGAGTGAGAGAGACAGAGACAGAGAGAGAGAGACAGTCTCTGATAGCTCCCAGTGGGGGTAAAGGTAACCAGACGTCCCCTCTAAAAGCTCCCTCACAGGAAGGTCCTACAGGAGGTGGTTCTGAATACGCTGCCTGATGTCTGAGACGCTGTTTATGATAGTGTGGAGAAGATCTCAGCCTTATACTCCATTCATGGTGGAGGGATACATGCTGCAGGGCGCTGTGAGGTCAAATAGTCCCCCAAAGGAACTTAGTATTTCCAGGTTTTCCAGATTTTCATCATCAACATTCCATACACATTCAGAAGACACGTGTAGCTTCACTGGGGGTTCTAGATAGTCAATAAAGTGTCTATAACTCTCACACCACACCCACTAATCACTGTTACACCTCACACCCCCAGCAGTGGAGGATTCTGATCTGAGCAGTACGGAGCTGATGTTGGATGTGAGGAGGAATAACGGTCAGTGGTGTTACCGGTCAGTGCTGCGTGTGTGGAGAGGGACGTGCTGGGCTGGGACTCGAGTGGACAGCAGGAGTCCGAGGGCTGGAAGCTCTCCAGGTGTCGTCTCTTCTGCATCCGTTTGTACTCCTGCTTGATGTTGAACAGGATTTGCTCTGTGGAGACAAAAACCACCAGGCTGTTCAAACACACGGCGTAACGGGTCTACGATCAAACCACCGAACTCATCCTACACCCATCTCCCCGCCCACCGTACCCCTGCGCAGTCAAACAGGCTGGTCCCTTAAAATTACCATACGCAAATGAGCTCTGCTCTGATTGGCCACCCAGTCTGGTGCCCCGTTCAGAGAGCAGGGTGGGTCGAAACACTCTCCAGGAGCTCCGCACAGGTGAGTGGAGCTATACTGGATTAGTTGGATTAGGTGACATCACAGAACCAGTCTAAACGGGCCATTCGACTATTCCTACGTAGGAACACTTCGGCTGGGCGACCGGGAAGCGCGGCTCACCCGCTGGGCGACCGGTTTATAAAAGGGGGCGTGAGTCACAGGGGACGGAGCTTTCATTGGTCTATCAAACACCATGAACAGCTGATCAAGGTTGGAGTAACCGGTACAGAACCTTCCGGGTTCTTCACACGTCTGATCACCTTAGAGCCACATGTGGAAGATTAGCCTGTGTATAATGTACCGGTTAAATCACCTACAGTTCCTGAACGGGCTCGCCAGTGTGACGCCATAACAACACTAGACCACAAACAGCTCCTACATCTACGCCAGTGAACCACGGGCACCACCCGTAACCCCATTCACCTACAGGTCGACGCTGCTGGAGCAGATTACCACCCCGATACCGAGAGTTACTTCCTGTATATCTCCGTTACTCAGACATCACAACGCCTGGTTCCCATCTCCACCTCCACATAGCAATAACGAAATCCAGGAAGTTTCTTCCACATTAAACTCGACATTCCCCTCGCAATTCCGAAAACCAATGGCCTTTCCCTTTGATCCTTCAGACGTCTAGTTACCTTCACCACAACTGCAAACAGCCCTGACGCACCACAAGCCGCTCTGACTGACACCGTCCACATCCTAGCTGATTTGTTTACGCAGGAATTTTGGAAAAGTGATATTTCCCTTTCCTATGCTCCCCCACAGTAATTAAAGGGCCAGTGTGGTATTTTATTTCCCTCCTGAGGTGGGCTTATTCCATTTCTGTGGTTTCTGTGTCACACTTCACGTTCATTTCCCAGCCTCCCTTCATCCCTTAGAATTAAACAGGCTGTTTCTCTGACTGGGACTTTAAGGCTGACACTCTGTTACTGACGAAGGAAATCCCTAAACACGGCGTTAAGTGATCGTCGAGACGAAGGGACCTGTAAAATAAACCAAAATGCACCTACCATTATCACACCTCAGACAGATTCGGCCCAAACGCAAGGATATGCAAATACACTCTGTTCTAATAGGCTGCCTTATAATACTGAACCCGATTCAATAAATCTGGGAAACACTGCTTGTAGCTTCAAAGTAAATGGGCGGGGCTAAACAGGCCAAGTTTGCTAAATAAACAGAGTTTTTATGACTTCACAAAATCAGCAAACCTAAACTCGGCTGCTTCTCCAGACGCTACTGGTGTACACTGGAGTGGTGAGGTCTAATGACTGGAGAACACTGCCATCTAGTGGTCGGCGGTTTAACCACAACACAAATTGTGTCTGCCACTACTGTGATTGTAATCTATTGATTACAAATGTGTGTGTTTTTAGGAATTCCTTATTCATAACAAGTAATCACTAAACATTCCACGGTATTCAATATTTTGGATATATACACACCCCTGCTTCTTATAAGGACATTAACACAGCCTTGCTACAGCTCAGTGTGTGTACACACAGCTTCCCGGAAGTGGCTAGCATCAGCCTAGCATTACCTTAGCTGCTCTCTCCCTTCCTGTAAGCTCGTAGTTAGGAGAATGAGAGATATCTGGGGTTTAAGTAAAGAGGTTTAGTTTAACCTGTGCTCAGTCTGGACACTTCTCCGAACGGACTGGGCTCCATCCGCAGGTATTTCTGCGGTGAGGCCGCCGGAGACACCGGGGCGCACCGCCTTCGCTTGGGGGAAGCCGGGTTCAGCACTGGGTCCCAGTCCATAGTCCTTTTAAGGGTGGCTCCACACGCCATGGTCCTTCACACGAAGCCGAGACTCGAAAAACAGCAGTAATCCGCACACAGAGTAGATTACACAGGAGTCGGTACCGCCCAAGTCGCTGGCTATCTGTCCCCTCTCTATCTCTGTGTCTCTCTGGGGTGGGGAACAATTAACGTCGATTTTTCGGTTCCCGGATCACCTTTATCGCTCAAAACTGCATCCGACGAAAATCTCAAAGATTTACAAACGCACTGGATTCTAAAGATCGAACTTTGAAAGGTCCGAACACTTGGATGAACTCGGATTCTCCACTGAGAGCAAAACGGTAGCTACTGTTTCACACCGACCGGCCTCCGAACATGGCGAGGAAACAAAACATTAGCAGAGCAGCGACTATCCGCGCATGCGCGGTGCCTGCGATTGTGGGTTGGGACTTGTAGTTCTATTGTTTCCATTCGCTCTATGCATAACGCGTCGACCGTTTCCGTAAAAAACTACATTTCCCGTGTACTCGTCGGTTTAAATGCCTCTATTGGTGCTTTTGGACAGATTGTTATTTTTGAAAAACGCTGACTATAAACATTCGCCCAAATACAAACCCCTGTAGTATTTGGCCCCTAAAACAAAAATATAGTAAATAAAAACATTAACTTACTGACAATGTTTACATTTTTAATTTTGTGTTTACTTTTTCTTTTAAATACATTCTTTAAATAATTTTTATTCTCCTCGACCTTTTTACCTTTAGATTTTCACTATCGTTGTATTTTCTCATTTATGAAGCAGCTGGAGTAACCGCAGTGAGTGGAAGTGGTATATAAATGAAGTAGTTTGATGTGAAACGTTGTAGATAAAGTAGATATCAGAAGAGGCAGTCAGAACTGTTCACAGTGGTGGTGAACGGAACCAGACGTCCATCTCTTAAACTCTTTTATAGAAAGGTATTACATGAAATGGCTATGAATACTCTGCCTGCATACAACCACTGCTTCAAAAATACGTGCATTTTAGTAAAAATATTATATTTATTTACAACTGCCTTAGTGCATCCACACAAACCCTATTATCCGTATACAATAAAGTCATTAGTATAAAGTAATGACATTATTCCAATAACAATATAACACTTTTGCTGATAATAATATTAGACTGTATGCTTCTCTTAGTGTTGCTGAATTAGTATATTTTCCCAAATATGTATATATTGTATACGACTATTTTAATTTAAATCAGAAGTTAATTAAGTATTCTATAATACGACCCCAGTGATAATAATAGCTTATTTGTATTTCTAGATGCACATAGCACTGCTTTAAATATTAGACTCTTTTAAAAAATGCTGTTCACTATTATTGTAGTTGAATAATACTAACAATACTAATAATAATTAATGTCTGATGTCTAATAATTAAATATTTTGCCATGACTATAATTTTAATCTATATTATAAATGTGTAGTTATCCAGTAAAAATATTAACAGAGCTACTTTACTGCTAGTGCTTATATTAGTACTACTACTAATCTGAACTGTACTTTATGCATTTACAAATTATTTATAATTACACAGTTTACTTACTACTGTCTTATTTTCACAGTCACAGTACATACTGTATATAAACTCATCGTCATGAATCTATTACTCTGCACATTTTTTGCTCTTCCAGTACATACGACCTACATTTCACTATTCTCTCAGTTCACTCTGTAAATATGTACAATATATTTATATGAGATCTGCTTTTATCTACCACTCAACTGTCCATAACTGTACATATTGTAGCCTTACATTGTTTGCTATGGTTACTTCCTACACTTAATATGTAAATGATACTACATTGTTTCAGTTCTGGTTATATGACACACAAAGAGTTATTTTATTAGTATTACAATTTAGTAATTTAGTAATTAAATAAAAATGCCTTATGTTTTATTATTCATTGGACTACTAGATGCAAATGGTGGTGCTCTAAATAAATCTATTAAACTATTATAGTTATTTATTGGACTATTATTATTGTTGTTGTTTATTGTCATTATTTGCATAATCAGTGTTTGTTATTATTGATATCGCCCTAATAGCTCGCCCCGCCCCGCCAGGCTCCGCCCCTGCCTGTGTCCCCCTGCAGCCCCGTAGCAGCTCAGTGAGGCCCGCGTGAGCAGCACGCCGCCATTTTACATTATCTGATGAGGCGGAGCGGAGCGGCGGGGTTCCAGACTCTTCTCCAGCTTTTAGTCACCTAAAGCCCCGACACACCTCCAGAAACCCACCGTCCGCACCTTTTCGGACCTTCTGCAGGTAAGTCCAGGCCGCCGGTGTCCGTGTGAGTGAGGCTCTGTGCGCTGCTTGTGCCGCTATTTGGAAACAGAGTGTGAAGTGGGCTGGACGGGCTGACCGGCTTTTTGAAAATGGACTCCGCTCTGAGGCTTCGCGGGCTTCCTCAGGCCCGCCGGTGGCTGGGTGACCTGCATCTTCCCACGAATGCAGCTGCACTTCTGCTCACGGGTTGCATTCGGCCTGCTGTGGTGCAGTAGTGTGGAGTGTGTCTGCAGCGTTGCTGGCTTAATGGCTTAGTAGTACATGCAAGCTTTGGGCAGCTGACGCGAAGCTAACTCGGCTAGCTAGTGAGCCACATTCGGTTTGCAGAAAGAGGGGATTTGTTTGGCCTCCTGTTCGCAGAGTTAACCTTTAACCAGCTCTAATAGTGATGTTAGTGTTTTAATATATGTGGGAGGATAAACGTGCTCCCCGTTAGCGGTGGTCCGGTTCTGACAGGGTGTAATCTGAAGCCCAGTGTGTGCACTGGCTCTTATTGTGGCCTGTGGGCTGCAGCGCTGCTGTGTTTAAAGGGGAGGTCCACCGGGTTTTCAGAATTTCTGAACCTCCTGGTTCTTGAGATGGGTGTATCGTAGTGGTTTGGTGCAGATGTTGTTTACAGTGGTGGTGATTGGAGAACCAGTGGTCTCTATGTCTACACACACAGACACTTCATTGACTGTCTAAACCACCAGTGAACCCGTACATGGAATGTTGATGATGGAAAACCTGGAAATGCTAAGTTCCTTTGAGGGACTATTTGGCCTCACAGCGCCCTGCAGCATGTATCCCTCCACCATGAATGGAGTTTAAGGCTGAGATCTTCTCCACACTATCATAAACAGCGTCTCAGACGTCAGGCAGCGTATTCAGAACCACCTCCTGTAGGAACTTCCTGTGAGGGAGCTTTTAGAGGGGACGTCTGGTTACCTTCACCACCACTGTAGCAGTTCTGACTGTATCTAGAATGGAGCGTTTGGCAGCTGTCTGGTTATGTAGATGATTTAAAAACTCGGTGGAGTTTCCCTTTAAGGCTTCTTTTAGCAGAAGCTGTGGATAAACAGCTTTCTCTATACAGATGTTAATACTGTGGTAATTAAAATAATGTCCCTGTGTCAGGTAGCTCTCGTGAGCATCTGCGTGTAGACTCCTTAAAGGGCCCATAGCCTACTGTTTTGACAGGTGATTTACAGCCCTGTTGTAGTGATGCTGCGTTCGAGTGCAAAACTAGTTGTATTTACAGCAGGTAAACTCAGGATTGAAGATGATCCAGATGTTTACAGGATGTGATGCGCAGCATGACCTTTAACCTTTTTAGATGGAACAATGCTAAACTTGCAGCGCAGCAGGATATGTTTTCTCCGGATTGCTGAATCTTGGAATCTCCTTGCTGTTTGTTTACACGTGGTGGCTCTGTCTACAAACACAAACCTGTACGAGGGAAGTCGTGTTTATTAGATTAAACCGTCTGATGATGATTATTATTATTATTACTATACAGCCTTCCGATGAGCACCTGAATGCAGCGTTACTGTCTCTTTAAGACATGTAAATGAGCTGGCTGATTGGCTGCCCTGTATTCAACCTCGTTCAAGCGGGTTGTGACCTCACAGAATCAGTGCACCCCAGAACAGGCTCAGATGCTCTGCACGAACTGGACTTTAACGCTGACTGTACACTACGTGGCTCTCTCTATTTAAGGGAAGGCCGGTTTTCAGTGCCATGGGCCCTTTAAGCGCTTGTTGATTTGAGGAGACGGGGAATGTGCGGAAGCGGCTGTGGTGCTTCTGTGTGAGACTGAGTAAGTCGGAGGATCCTGAAGCTGCGATGCTCCTGGAGCAGGTGGAACGGTACGCATGGTGTTTACAGTAAACGGCGTGTGTTCAGCTCAGACTCGGCATTGCTTAGCGGGGGGCAACAGTGAGGGGTCAAGCCTGTAGTCAGCCGGGGCGGTTACTGTCGTGTCGTCATCAGGGGCTTAAATGATCATGTCCGGTAATTAAAGGAAAGGGTGTTACTGAGAGAGCTGGCTCTGTATCGGTCCACGTACTGCTGGTAGACGTGGGGAAAGTTGGTCATATGACCTCGGTGGTTTAGGAGGCGGTATGGTGTCATGGTCGTGGGCGCCAGGTTATGAGGTACAGGTGAAGCTTCCTGTGCTAGAACTGTAAAACCAGTGACTGAGCAGAGCAGGGTGGCACTACCTTGCCCGGATGGTCCTGAGAATGTCCTTATAATGTGATGTGGTGACATGCTGTCATGTGGTGGGGTCTACAGTAGTCCCTCCCCCGTACCCACTGGTATTGATTACGTATTGGCCCTGTCGCTGATCATATTCTGTAGGGATGCACCAAAAAGAGAGCTTTTGTCCAGAACTGAACAAACTGAAACGTTTAGCTGACAGACGCATACCGAACAAGTATTTTTGGTTTCCAAATAGAAAACTATCACTAAACTGCAGTTTAAACATTTATTCTGCACTGCACAGGTTCAAACCCCAGCCCTTTTACCCCAGGTGGTAAACCCGTCCCAGCTGACCTGTCTGCTGGATTCACAGGGAGCGTCGCGCCCCACACTGGTCTGCTTTGCTGTAGCGGCTCTGTTCTGGTCTTTACTCTGTCTGGAGCTCAGTTTGCCTCGAACGCATGAAACTGGATAGAAGCTGGAGGTGTCGGCGTGCTCCGGTGTGGCTCGCTGTGGGGGCATAAGGCACTAAAGGGGGTATATAGCTTAGAGCGTTAGCGCTAGCGCTAGCCCTGGAGCTCAGGAGTAAACATTCCACTCCGGTTCCCATCTACACCTGGGAGCTAGAGAAAGGGAGCGCTGTCACTGAAAGCCTAAATTATTCAGTCTATTCACTCGTTCGGCCGAGCACAGTTTTATTTATTTATTTATTTATTTTTCCTGAATAATTTTGGTGCAGCCCTTGCATTGTTTACCTGTTTAAACGAAGCGACGGCTTCGTTCGGCGGCGGATTGTTTGAGCGGGGTTTCTGTTAGCCAGCTACCTCAAACTCAATCCAGAAAAGAGGAGATGGCGCTCACCCCTGTTGGACTGTCCCCATGCTTAAACCGTCTTGTATGCTTATCGGGCTGTGTGTTTGTGTGTGTGTCTGTCTGAATGCTGGATGAACCCTGAAGGTAGGTGAGTGGTCCGTATGGTCCGTCTCTTGTGTCTGTTAACTCTGTGCTCTTCCATGCGCTGTTGCTGGTCTAACGCGCTAATGCAGGTGAGCGATTCTAATTTGCATGCTCTCTTGGTTGTAAATTGAGGTGGGGTGGGGCGGGGGGGTTAAACTGTGACCACCTTTACTGTGTCCACTGTCCCTCCTAAAAAGTGTCCGACATTAATTTGGCTCCATTGCATTTGAACAGATATCTGGCGGAATGGCAACAGAGCATGTAAATGGGAACGGTACGGAGGAACCGATGGACACGTCGGCTGCAGTTACCCACTCTGAGCACTTCCAGACTTTAATAGAGGCTGGGTTACCACAGAAAGTTGCTGAAAAGCTAGATGAAATTTACGTAGCAGGTAAGCCAAGAGTGAACGAACTCAGTAAACCAGCTAAATTCAGATTGACTGTCTTCTTCCTGTCTCCCTCTCTTCCTCCTCCTGGACTCCTGATGTCTCTCTGCATGTTGAGCTGTATTTGATCTCTCTCCTAAACTGTGATATGATATGCTCTTCTTAACGGACTGAAGCAACTTTGTGTGGTTTCCGTAATAGACACTGGGTACTGCAGCCCCCCACCCCAGTGTGATCCTGAGCTGGGGCGGCCCAGGGGCCGTACAGGGACTAGGGTCGGAAGGGGGGTCTGCTTCTACAATGAGTGTGAGGATTAGAGCTGTATGGCTGTGGACTGGGAACAGGAGGGGGCTGCGCTCCTTGATAACGTCCCCAGGGGATGCATGTGCCCTTCTGGAGGGTTTGGGGGCGGGGGTGTTGGGCGGCCAGCTGGGCATTTGGCGTAACAATAGAAGCAGCTGTCCCGAGGCGGAGACAGGTGATGTGTGTGTGAAAGCGGGAGGGCTGTAATAATTCAATTCTGTTTTCAGTTCAGAGGTCCATTCGGTTCTGAAAGGGGAGGTCCAGCGGTGTTTCAAGAATTCCTGCATAATTTGAAGGTGTAAACAAAATATGCTGGTGGAGAAGTGCAAAGCAAACTGACATTTCAGAAACCAAATTAAATTTTTTAGTTTGTACAAATTTATATATATTTTTTTGTAATAATAATTTGTTTTCTGAAATATGTAGGGCTTTCCTGCCCTTGCAAATGTGTTGCTGCTTTTATTTTTATGAATTTTTGTATTTTTGTTTTCTAAAAAGTCAGAGTTTTGCACTTCTCAGCCTCCGTAACAAAGTCGTTCAGCATGATGTGGTGTGAAGGGCTCTGAGGCCTGGAGCCAGGCTTGATCAGTGGTGCTGATGTTGACTGGATGTCTGAGATTTAATGCTGCTGTAAAAGCTGTGTAGTAATAATTGATCAGAGTTTGTGTGTGTGTGTGTGTGTGTGTGTGTGTGTGTGTGTGTATGTGTATGTGTGTGTGTGTGTGTGTGTGTTACACGTGCAAGGAATGAGTCTAATTGATTACACATTAAACCTGCTGAACAGACAGGACAAGCACAGAGACCGTATACAAACATTAAACTGAAGTGGGAATAAATACTGGGTTATGAATATCTGTGCACATAACCTGGCACATATGTAATTTCTGTCCTAAAAACAAAATAAATAAAATGTATAAGATTCACTAAATTAGTTTAAAATTTAATTTAAAATAAAATATACTTGTCGGACTTCAGCGGCTGCCATGCCCATGATGAATAAGTACTTGGAATATTAATATATTGATATTAATTTAGATTTAAAGTTAACATAATGCCAATAATGTGCTTTAGTTTGGTCTGAAACTCTCTCAGAGGGGAAATATCTAATTGTGATTGTTCTGATCAGGATTATTACGGCTGGTTTGAATTGGAGTTATTGTCTGGGAACTGAATCCAGGCCTGTTATTGGCTCGGTAAGAGCATCCCCGTTCTGGTTGTGATGGCCAGCATGTAGTGGATTGGCTCTCTAACTCTGCAGGCAGTTTGGAAGCACTGATATGTAAACGACACGGTTTTGGTAAAATGGCCTGTAATTAAAATTACAGCGCGTGTGGTTTGAATAGTGTGAGTGGGTGGACAGGACGAACGTGTGGCTGTTTTATTTACAGTACTTCTACATTACACGCTTCTTTACCTAGAGATGATGCTGATGTGACGCCGGGTACTCACAGGAAGTGTTCAGTCCTGTTCTGTTGTTTGTGAGGTTTGATGTTGAAGTTGGGCCAGAGGGGGGAGATCCGGCTGTCCTGTTGTAGGTGCTAACAGAATTCCCAGAGGAGTGCGGTGATATTTAGGATCTCGGGCGCTCCGCCAGGCTGGACTGAAGTCATGCGGTACCTAGGAGGAGTAGTGCCCTGTGGGTTCTGAGCATGTTTAGATTCCAGATCCATACGTTACAGCTGCTCTGTAGCGATACAGGGGCCGTCTAATGGAGAGAGACGTTTTAGAGATGGACCATCAGTGGAATCGTCTAATACTGAGTGTTCTGCCGGGTCAGGTTCCGGTGTCATCAGTGATTATTGGTGACCCACTCAGGAAAGGGTTTGGCTATGTGTTGCTGTAACAGGACGTGTAGTACTGCTTGTAGCTCTGACGGAGGTGAGATGGTGGTGTTTGAGTAGTGTCAGGAGAATAAATATGTTTTCAGTGTTTAATTTTACAGATGTGTCTAAATAAGGACAGCTCAGAGACACCAAGGTTTCAGTATGTCACATGAGTGAGATCTATTAATGCTGATGAAACAGTGAGTTTGCACCGTTTGGGTTCTCTAAAGGGCAGTGCAGACTGTTAGGCTAAGTGACTCACCCAGGATCAGACAGATATTGATTATTACAGTCCAGTTTTATAGATCAGTGTATGAAAGTTATTAATTGCAGTGTTGTGTTTTAATGAACAGTGTTGGAGGTTGTCATTAATAAATTCATATTAATTACTGATATAATTGTCAGCAAACTGAATATAACTGTATAAGATGATCACTTCAGACCAAACAATAATATTGATCTAATATTCAGTTATGTATTAATTTGAGTTTGTCAGTGTTCCCCTGCTTCTCTAGTTATATAGGAGTTCACATCTGTGTGTTTAAACAGTGATTTAGAATTTGGTGCTCCGTTAAAGGTTTTCCTAAAGAGTTCTAATCTAACGGGGGTCTCGTTTACAGAAGGGGTCCCACTTATGTGACCTGTAACTGTACAGGAATCGTTCTGTGCTATTAAAGCAGTAACTTGACCTGAAGACGTCGTGTGCCCGAGACGTAACGACTCGGCAAAGATGTGTTGGTGGTTCACACTTGCAGCAACGTTGGTTGTTCGTTGGCTGTGGGAATTTCTGACCTTCGGTTGACCTGTTATCACCGAACTGTGTCTCTGAATGGCGCCGGGAGTGTGTTGCTCTCTCTAGTTGCCAGAAATCTCCATAGACAGTGAATCAGCTGTGGCTGCGCCGCTGCCGGTGTAAAAGCATGGTTAGTGTAACACTGAAGCTACGAGGCTAATGTTGCTAACAAGTAATGGAAGCTTGTACCCCACCAGTGTGCTAACAGCCTCCTCCATGTGGAGGTGTTCGGTGTCTCTGATGGACGTGTTTGTGTGGCTCAGGGTTATCCACTCACGTGGGCTGAAGTGAGTGGGGGATGTAGTCATGCTGTTAGCACCACGGCTGTGAACCGGTTACCTGTAGCTGAAAGTTTTAGCTTTAGGGTCCTGCGCTCTGGTGCCTCTTTATTTGGACCATCCTGAGAGCAGGTCTTAATAATTGATGCCCCGTGTGGTGAAGCTCTGCGGACCCTGTTGGGTTCGGGTTGCGAGGTTCAGGTTAAGGTAATGTTTAAGGTGGCTTCGGCTCGTTAGTAGTTGGGCCTGTTACAGGAATCCCGTGATCGAGCAGTCAGCTATTTGAGGTTATTGCGGTCAGATGTTTGCCAGAGCTGTTTGATTTTGGTCATGTGTTAATGCCATAGTGCTTCTGAATACCTGAACTCCTGTCTGGTGCTGTAACACACTTGGGAGTGGGGTGGGGGTGGGACTTCTCAGCCTAGTCCAGCCTAGCCAAGCCGGTCTAATAGGAAACGAGCTGGGGGAGATTCTTATAGGGCAGTCAGCAGCTCGGGGTTGAGGTGACTACGATGCAGTGTGATCCTCCCTCCTGTAGAGGGCAGCGGCGAGTACTACTTGTTGGAGCAGGAATAATACATGGCTAGTCGTTTCTTTTGGCCAGTTTAGGCTTCTAATTTGAACAGTACCAAACAAACAAGATACAACCGCTGATCGTTTCCTGACCACAACATTTTGGTCATATATCGGTTATCGTTTTTAAAAAGTGTTTACCGTTACATAAATTAAAATAGGCTAAATTCCAGATAACATGTGGATGTGGGCCGCATGCGGCAAAGGTATGGCACTGCTGGCTCACTGCCAGCCCTGCGACACTTTTGCTGTGAGCCAAACAGTCCCAAAACAGGTCAGATCCACTGGGCGCAGAGTCGGGTGCCTTTGGTCCTGGCGTGGCCCTAACGTGGTGCATGTGTGGCCCCCATCTTGCTCCCGGGACCGGTCCACCCAAATGCTGTCTGTTCTTCTGGCAGGTGGGTCAGGTGAAAATGGGGTAGGTGGGCAGGGGAGTTCTGCCCTCTGGGATGTCTCATCTTCACTCACTGCAGATTAAAGACGCTTACTGAACCTCGTAACATCCCAGCACACTGACCTAGACCCGTCCCAGACATGCAGCGTCCACAGAGAGCGCCTCCCTCCACGCTGGCTGGGAGTTTATCACGTTGTGGAATTCCGCTTGGTGTTTGGATGTGGGCACATGCCCCGAGAGAGGAAGAGAGTGAGGGAGAGAAACCAAAGCTTCATCACACATCTGTGAAACTTCTCTAAAGCCGCCCGGTTCAGATTGTGTTGTACCTTGCTGTGAGGGAGGTTTGAGAGGTGGACGTCTGGTTCCGTTCACCACCACCATCAGCAGGTTTGACTCCGGGTTTATCTAGAACGGAGCATTTCAGGCCAAACCCCTCTGAACGACTTTGTTACATCTTCTCCTCTGAATTCTGCAGGAATGTCGTGTGATTGGACTTCCCCGGATCCAGCAGTGTTATAACGCAGGCTGGGGTTAAAGATGGGGGGTGGGGTGGGTGGATGCGACTCCAGAGGCTCCTCGGGGGCCGTCCTGCTGTAAACCTTCGGGTGTTTCACATTCTTTCTCCTCTGGTCTCGAATGATGATTACACGTTGATCCCTCTCTCCTTCTGAAGTAACTGTGCAGTTAGCGCTGCTTGGGAGCAACTGCGATCAGATACTGCACCAGGGGAGAACAGAGGGATGTTGTCCTCATGGCTCACACGTGTGGCCGCTGTCGGAGAGCGCGGTGTGTTAAGTGTGTGTTTGTGGTTCCGCCTGCAGGACTCGTAGCACACAGCGATCTGGATGAGCGGGCCATTGAAGCCTTGAAGGAGTTCAATGAGGAAGGTGCACTGCAGGTTCTCGTACAGTTTAAGGAGAGCGACTTATCCCATGTGCAAGTAAGTGTTGGGTTGACCCGCGAGTGTTGACCCGGGTTAAAAGGCTCGTGTTTTACATGGTGTCCTGTGTTGGGTATGGAATCTTTGATTTTTCTCTTTCTCCTCTTTTTCTCTCATCCCTCTCTCTTCCCCCCTTGTCGCATCTGCCTCATCTCGCTGTCTCTTGTCGCACTCTCTAATCTCTCAGTCTCTCTCTGATCCTACTGTCGCGTGCGCAATCTCTCTGTCTCTGTCGCCGCTCTCTCTGTCTCTGTCAGCTCGCTGATTCAACACGAACGTATCTCACAGTCTGTCACCTTTCTCGTCCGCGCTCATTCTCTCTTTCCTCTTGTAGCTCTCTCTCTCCTCTGTCTCTCTCGCGTCTCTATCTCTGCTCTCTTCTCTCTCTCCTCTCTACTCTTATCCTCTATCTCTCTATCGTCGAGTCTCTATCTCTCTCTCTCTCTCTCTCTCTCTCTCTCTCGTCTCTATCTCTCTCTCTATCATACTCCACTACCATCAACACCTCCAGACGTCATGATGCATTCAATCTCTCATCTCCCTATCTCTCATCTCGATAACTGGATCTCTCTCCTCTCTCTCTGTAATCCATCTGTCTGTCTCCCCTCATCTCTGTAATCTACTTCTCGTCCTCTCTCTCATCTCTCTCTTCCCGTCTGCCCTGTATCTCTCCTCTCTCTACTCTCTCTCTCTCTCTCTCATCTCTATCTATCCGTCGTCATCCTCTATCTCTCTCATTTTCTGTAAGGCCTCTCTCTCTATCTCTCCCATCCCTCTAGTCTCGTCTCGTCTATCTGTATGTCGGTTCCTCTCCATCCCTCCGTAGTCGTCTCTCTCAGTCTCCTCTGGTTATCCTCTCATCGTCCGTATCTCTCTCTCTCCTTCTCTCACTCGTCTGTTCGCTCTCTCTCTCTCTCTCTCCTGCGTTCTCTTCTCTCTACCTTCTTCTCTCTCTGTAAATACTCCTCATCTCTCTCCTTCGCGTATCTCATCTCTTCTATTTCATTCCCTGTATCTCCTCATCTCCTCATCATTCCGTTAGATACTTCATCTCTCTCTCCTCTCTCTTCTCTCTCTCTTCCTCTCTCTCTCTCTCTTCCTCTCATCTCTGTACTTCTCTCTCTACCTACGCTCGTCTTACATCGTGCATCACTCACTCTTCCTCTGTCATCTCACTCCCTCCTCTCCTCTACATCCGATACTCTCGTAGCTCTCTCTCCTTCTCTCTCTGGTTAAGCGCTCTCATCTCTGACTCGCCGCTATCAAAAGTTTCTCAGTGTTTAATCTGTATGCCATCTTGTTTCTTCCATACTCGTCTCTGGGGGGCAATCATCAGAATTTCATATATTGTGTCTTTTTTTTTTGTGTCTTGGTTGTCAAACGGGTACCCGGGTCTTGTGTATATCTGTCTGAGTACATGCATATTCCTGAGGAAGTTCTCTTTTCCTCATTAGCGTTTACACAGCGGCTTCTACATCATGTTCTTCGGCCGTTGTCTAGGCGTTAATGCATGGATGTCTTCTGAATACCAGCGTTGTGTGTCCGTACGCTGTAATGTGTACTTTCTTGTGCAACAGCACGAAGCTTATTAGAACTGGTACCAGCGCTAAATCCAACAGCTATCCATTAAAATGTTCTGTATGAATTGTCTTTTCCCTTCTTCCCAGAAAGAGTTATTTATTTATTTATTTATTTATTTTCCCCTCTCTTGTCATGTCGGTTGCCGAATATTTGGAGCATCCTGCATTAATTTCTACCTGATGGTTTCCAGCCTCTCTTTATCGCTTGTCTTGAAGGTCATTAAACCATATTGAGATGGAAGCTGGTGTTTTATTCTGTTGGTCCTCTTTCCTGATGCAGCTGCTGTTGTCTTGTCAGATTATCTCCCAGGCCTATACAAACAGGTCTTACCTCGATTGGTTCCTTGGCCTCTAACGGGTTTGATGTGTGATCGTTAGTTCAGGTTCAGTAGTAATAAATACACTACACCTGTATATGTGGCGTGGCCTCTCGGTCCGTCTGGGGTCAGCTTTACAGAGGAGGATTGTTTTCAGACCCTGTAAGGGATTAGTTTAACCGGAGTGGCTCTGTGGAAGTAATATAGGATCTCACATCACACGCGAACATTACATCGCAGTACGCGTTTCTGCTACCCCGACACAGCACACCGTCAACCGAGTGTAGCAGCTTCATTGATGGCTTAGCCGAAACCGAGGCACCCTGCCCACATGGCACTTTCATTCTTCCACCAACCCACAGCGCTTGTCGAGTATTCACGTTTGACTGCTTGTCACCCTCGAACTCGCGAGCGTGTGAGCATGCCCTGATACTTCGTTTGCACCCAGCTACTACATTTTTCCAAGATGTTATGTGAGGTGCTGCGCTTAAAGAGTCCACAGCAGATTCTACCATCAAATTCCACAAATCTCAGGAAAAGTCATCAAATCCGAATGCCGTCGATGCGTCAGAGCCGCGACGTTGGACTCGTATGGTGTCCTGGGCGTCTCAACTATGGCACTGCGTGTGTTCCAAATCTCTGCTTATTTTTTCATATCCACCTTAAATCCTGCAACAATTTATCGGGCCTGGCACACAGTAACGCTGCGACCATTGTAAGGTATCTAGAGTCTCACATCGAATAATCCTATCTACACGCACAGTTTTTGCGCGTGGCCTGTGTGTTAGTCTTCCTTTACCTGGATTGTTTATTGAGCG
>JAMWET010000199.1:0-20252 GCA_024036415.1 Prochilodus magdalenae
ACTGTCCTTGAACCTGATTAATGATTACTGTACTGAGTGTGCTATTTTCATATACTCACTATGTAATGTAATGCTAATATAATCATTACTGCTATTAAATATATACGTCATCTGTACTTAGCTGTGCTATTCTGAGGCAAACCTTAGATACATATACAGATACTTAAGTACATAATAAAGTACATTTCTAGTACATTTAAATATATACTGTATATTTAAGTAGTACACTTCTATTAAGGACACTAAGGTACTACTGAGGTAAAATGTAATATGTACTTTTTGCACTTGTATTTAGCACCCAAAATTAAAAAGTGCTTGAAATGTACTCCCTGGTATAAGTAGGATATTTCTAAGACAAACTTGGATGAAACTTGGACAACACCTGGATGAAATTTGACGAAAGCTAAACAAAACTTGAACGGAACTAGGACAAAAGCTGGATGAAGGTTTGACATAACTAGGACGAAACCTGGACAAATGTTGACTGAAACTTGGTCATAAGTTGGGTGAAAATTTGACAAAATTTTGACAAAAGTTGGAGGAAAGTTGGATGAGACTAGAATGAAACTTGGGCAAAGGTTGGATGGAAATTACACAAAAGTTGGACAACACTTGGATGAAAGTTAGATGAAACTAAGATGAAATTTGGGCAAAGATTGACTGAAACATAGCCATAAGTTGGGTGAAAATTGGACAAAAGTTGGACAACACTTGGGTGAAAGTTGGATGAAACTAATGAAACTTGGACATAACTAGGACAAAACCTGGACAAATGTTGACTGAAACTTGGTCATAAGTTGGGTGAAAATTTGACAAAAAGTTGGATGAGACTAGAATGAAACTTGGGCAAAGGTTGACTGAAACAGCCATAAGTTGGGTGAAAATTGGACAAAAGTTCGGTGAAAGTTGGACAAAAGTTGGACTACACTTGGGTAAAAGTGGGATAAAACTAAGATGAAACTTGGGCAAAAGTTGGGTGAAAATTGGACATAATTTTGACAAAAGTTGGAGGAAAGTTGGATGAGACTAGGATGAAACTTGGGCAAAGGTTGGGTGAAAATTGGACAAAACTTGGACAACACTCAGAGGAAACTAGGATAAACTTGGACAAAAGTTGAATGACTGGTGGTGTAGCTTCTTTTGTATTCTGATGTAGAAAGTAATATTACTAAAGCCCTGTAATCAAAGGTCACTGCACCACCCAACTACTCCACCTTATGTTTAATCGTTTCAACAGGTGACAATGATCACTTCTTGGAGAGCTCAGAGACTTGACAAACGGCAGTGTCGATCCATCACGAAGTTATGAAGTACATAAGGGGACAATACGGGGACAGGATCAGGCTTCCATCTAACACTCCTTTTCATGTACCATGGCTGCCTCCCCACAGCTAACCACAGTCCTCATGCTTCCGCGTACCTCCCCGCACTCACCCAACACGCTAATTAAACCCACACCCTGATGCAAAATGACACAGTAAACACAAACACTAACACTAACAAACAACGCGCGTCTCCTATCAGCCTCCTGGCTCCTCCTGCTCACGGCAGAATATCCCACAGTGCAACACTTCAGACAACCGTGCAACAATGGCACTATACCCAGCCGCCATCTGCCTTCTTCACCACCCACTGACGCTGGCACTAACGTCATTTGTGCACCGAGGCACCGCCCCCCACCTGAGTTAGACGAGGGTCACCTCAAAGCTGTTTCACCAGCCCCTCTCAGTGCTGAGACCACGCCGCTCATCGCTCGCCCTCCTGGGCTTCCAAAGCCGCCTGGTGCGCTGTGTTCTGCCTCAGCAGCATCGCTTTCCAGACTGATCCGATGCTCACCGCGGTGCCGATGCCTCACCGCTTCCATACCCGAGGCTCCTTACACCTTCCCCGTTGCCAGTCCTTCCCACACTGGCTCTACTGCTGAGTCTCACCTGGCCGTAGCATCAGGTTCCACCTCGGACCACCAGGGCGCACGTCTCACTCCTCACACCACGGTTCTGCCGGTGTAGTACGACCCGGCGGGTCATGATCCTGCCGTGAGCAGTGCAGACCAGCCGATCGTGCCCCACCAGGGTCTCATGGCGTGTAGTTTTCCAGGCTGTAGACCACCCTGGTTATTACAGGCTCTGCCTGGGCACTGGGAGAACCGGACATGCTAAACGACGTTCAGCCTGACTTTAACACCGACTCAACACTTCAGCATATCAACAGAGGGCGGAGCTGGTTTGGAAGTGACTGATGGTGTAGATGATAGCACCAGTAAAAACTCTGAGGTCAAACTCTAGCCCCCCCAGCAAGCCTGCCGGGACCTCCAGAGGTGGATTTTAAAGCTAGAAAAGGGCTTCTGTAGTGCCTCTCTGAAAGGTGGATGAAAGGTGGATGAAAGGTGGATGAAACTTGATCTGTAGGCATCACAATAAAAAGGTGAACACAGGCAACGTATGGAAGAGAAAGGAGGAGAACCAGGTAGGAATGGAGAACAGGCCTGTTTCTGAGGGTCCTGAATCCTGGCTGTATCGGGATCAGCTCCACTCACTGACTCTCTCTCTCTCTTTCTCTCTCTCCATCTCTCCTCTCTCTTTCTCCCTCCATTTCCCCTCTCTCTCTCTCTCTCTCTCTCTCTCTCTCTCTCTCCACTTTCTCTCCATCTCTCCTCTCTCTCTCTCTCTCTCTCTCTCCCTCCATCTCCTTTCTCTCTCCATCTCTCCTCTCTCTCTCTCCATCTCTCCTCTCTCTCCATCTCTCCTCTCTCTCACTCTCTCCTCTCTCACTCTCTCTCTCTCTCACCTCTCTCACTCCTCTTACTCTCTCACCTCTCTATCTCCATTTCCTCTCTCTATCTCCATCTCCTCTCCCTCTCTCTCCTCTCTCTCTCTCCATCTCTCCTCTCTCTCTCCATCTCTTTTCTCTCTCACTCTCTCTCTCTCCTTTCTCACTCTCTATCTCCTCTCTCACTCTCTCTCTCTCTCTCTCTCCTCTCTCACCTCTCTCACCTCTCTATCTCCATCTCCTCTCTCTATCTCCATCTCCTCTCCCTCTCTCTCCTCTCTCACTCTCTCACTCTCTATCTCCACTCTCTTTCTATCTCCACTCTCTCTCTCTCTCTCATTCTGTCTCTCCCTCTCTTTCTCTGTCTGTCTCTCTCTTCCTCTCTCTCTCTATCTCTTTGTCCCTCTCTATCTCTCCCTCTTTATATGTATATCTCTCTCTTTTTCTGTCTGTCTCTCTCCCTCTTTCTGTCTGTGTCTCTTTCCCTCTCTGTATCTCTCTCTCTATATCTCTCTCTCCCTCTTTATCTCCCTCTCTCTCTCTCTCTCTCCTCTCTTTATCTCTCTCTCTCTCTCTCTCCCTCTCTCTCCCCCTCCTCTCCCTCTGTCGTTTGGAGTACCGGGAGCAGAGTGGCAAAATTGGGTCCTGTCACCGGGCTCCGGAACCCTCAGGCCACGCGAAAGCATGCAGGGTATGCCAGACGAGCGTTGCCCGGGGAAACGGTGCGGGTCGATAGTCGTTTAAGGGCCGGCTGGTAATTTAGCCCGCGTCACCCTGTCATCGCAGCGGAACACAAGAATCCGGTCGCACGCTCACTTATACGAGAGAGAGGAATAATAATCACGAGGGAGGAGTCCAGAAGGATGGAGGGATTAAGGTACTTACTCCGTACGCGAGAGTCAGTGATTGTTCTCCTACTGGAGTGCCAGCTGACATTTCCCAGCAGGAAGAGTGTGTCTGGTTAGTGTGGAGGGGTTTAAAGTAGCGGAGGATCAATTTCAGACGGGCGTGAAGCCAGACATCAACATGCAGAGCGTTTAACAGGAGCCCATCAGTCCCGGCCCTCCCAGGTGAGCGCTCAGGGCAGCCAGTGTTCTTGCTTCAGGGTTATGACAGGTATTAAAAATATGAGACATCCATCAGCCACAACGTTAAAACCACCTCCCTGTATCTACACCCATCAGCTCCACCATCTCTCAGCTCCACGGACCATACAGGACACTCTGTAGGTGTACAGGTCCAGACTGTAGTCCATCTGTCTCTCTGTGTACTGTATTACCCTGTTCTTCAATGGGAAGGACCCCCACAGGACCCCCACACAGCACGTATGATGTGGGTGGTGGATCATTCTTAACACTGCAGTGATGCTGACGTGTTGGTGTGAGTGGTGCTGGTGTGAGTGGAGCAGACGCCTCAGTGGACTGTGCAGCCTATTCAGGGTGTTGCCTGCCTTCAGTCCAATGAGGGCTGGGACGGGCTCCAGCAGCCCCCCAGGATGGTTAGACTATATAGGAGCTGTGTGGGCGTGGCCACTGAGCAGCTTGACTGACAGCCCTAAGTAAGCTTTAGGTTGTACTGGGTTGTCTGTTGCTCTCTCAGCTTCTCTGACTCTGAAACGGTTGTGTGGGCATGTGCAGACCCAGCTACTCCATCAGTGGTGCGCCCAGGGGCAACTCCTCGGCGCTGCGGTCTCCAACACCAGACATGCCTCCTGAGCCACAGACCGCAGCTCTGCGCTAGCTCTGAGCATCACCGGAGGACTGCGGCCAACGCTACCAGGATGCAGTGCTGCTCTGCCAGCAGATCTTCTCCAGTCCAAGCTTTCCTCGGGCCGTGCCCAGCTGCCGGTGCCCTCTGCGCTCCCACGTCTTGCCCGCCTGTGTTTGCTGTGCTGCTGCTTCCTCCTCAGTCCTCTGTAGGTGTATTGCTTTTCACACAACTCTACTGCATGGCAGACACAAGCCCTGCACCGCTACTCCACAGTCCAGCACAGAATGGCATGCGGTGTCTACAGGTCTTTAAGCTACCACTGGTAACAAGACTAAGGTCTTTCCTGCTACTCCCATGGTGCTCTGCGATTCATCCCGCCACATGGCCACGCCTCCCACACACCCTTGGCCTAGTGAGCCCGTATGGGACGGGTGTAGTGAGAAGATTGTGTAGGGTAATTGCCAACGTGATCTTCCCCATAGGGAGCTACCTCTCTCAAAATGAGTATGGTGAACCATAGTGGACATCGTTATTAATACTATTATTATTATTATTATTATTATTATTATTATTATAACTGTTATTATTATTATTATTATTTTAACTATTATTATTATTATTATTATTATTATTATTATTAGTAGTAGTAGTAGTGTTATTATTATTATTATTATAACTGTTATTATTATTATTATTTTAACTATTATTATTATTATTATTATTAGTAGTAGTAGTAGTAGTATTAATATTATTACTAATATTATTATTATTAGTAATAATAATAATAATAATATTAGTAGTAGTAATATTAATGCTGTTGTTTTTGGTGTTGTTATTACTAGTATTTATTCATTTATTTATTTATTTTCCATTGTTATTGTTTTGTTATTGCTATTATTATTATTTTTGTTATTATTTGTATTATTATTGTTGTTGTTGTTTTGGTGTTGGTTAGTATTATTATTTGTTTATTTATTTTGTTGTTGTCATTGTATTATTATTATTATTATTATTATTATTATTATTATTATTATTGCCGTCGTCGTCGTTATTGTTGTTTTGATGTTGGTTAGTATTAGTATTTATTCATTATTATTATTATTATTATTATTATTATTATTATTATTATTAACAATAATAATAATAATAATAGTAATAATAATAGTAGTAGTAATATTAATGCTGTTGTTTTTGGTGTTGTTATTACTAGTATTTATTTATTTATTTATTTTCCATTGTTATTGTTTTGTTATTATTTGTATTATTGTTGTTGTTGTTGTTTTGGTGTTGGTTAGTATTATTATTTATTATTATTATTATTATTATTATTATTATTATTATTATTATTATTATTATTATTATTATTATTATTATTAATAATAAGAGGTATGCTTTTGGGAAACTTGACCATGAACAGTGAAACACAAACATGCGGGGTAAGAATACTCTAGTAGAAGCAGATTACACAACAGAATTACACACACACACATATATATATATATAAGATTATTTAAGATGATTTAATTATAAAATATATATAAAATATATTTTTTCCTTATTTTTTATCAGTAGTTAATGATTAATTGCTTAATTGCTAAACTATCTATGAATGCTTATAACTCTAAAGTAACTCAGATGTACCTCTCCTGTAAAGTGTTCCCGATATTCCATTCGCATAAGGAAGCAGAACATCAAAGAGAAACAGGTGTAAAGGCCTGACGTGTCTAAATCCAACCAACTTCCAAAACGGAAGCATGGGAAAGTTGTCCATACAGAGGCTTCGGGATAATGGACGTCTATGACTTCTCCACAGTAAGCTCCCGCTGCACACGTCCCAATCCCCCGCGTGCTATTTGCGTCTGCTTCCGCGGAGGTTACTACGAGTTCCCACCTGCCTGGGGCACTCTAACTTAGCCTGGGAAGACCGACACCCAGCATCCTCTATTCCTCTCTCCCTCCCTTTCTTTCACATCTCTCACACACTCACACGCACTAACACACACTAACACACAAACACACACTCACACACAAACACACACTCACACACACTCACACAGTCCTCACAACCTCTCCAAGGGTCAGTGAAAATAAAATGCCCCCCAGAACTTACTCTGACCTCAATCTGTCACGACAGCTGGAAGAGGCCCAGAGAGAGAGAGAGAGAGAGAGAGAGAGAGAGAGAGAGAGAGAGAGAGAGAATGTGCTGACAGTAAACAATCGTAGAGGAACGCTGCAGGTAGTACCGGATAAGAGAGCCACGCAGTCTCTCTAGTTTCAGACATTTGGGTCGTGTGCAATAAACCAGGTCTGACCATTTCAAGACCACCGTGACCAGAATGCTGGTAAAGTCTTGGAAGACGTTAAAGGTAGCCTGTACAGGCAGGTGTGGACCGTTAGCTGGAGTCCCTGGTCAAACCGATGTCGTACAGCGATACAGTATTGCAGATATTTGATTGATGCAGCATGAAATCGGCCTATATACCTCCCAGAGCCGACCGCGGGTCAAGCCCAGATGATAAAACGCAGTGACATGTAACCAACGAAGGACGATTGACGCCTTAAGAGCGCTGATTGCCTGCCAAGTCGAACCGTGTGGCGATACTGAGTGACTGCAGGCTCCGTACTCCTCACCGGCAAAGGCAGGGACGTCCAGGACGAACGGCAACAGCCAACAGTCATGTAGGAAGCGGGCACACCTGCCTGGGTGACACGGCTCCGGAGAGAACCATCAGAGACCACACACTGGGTTAGCAATAGCATCGTGCTAATGTGTGAGTCAGTAGCTCGGCCAATATTGGAGACTTGTATAATGTGTATACTGGAATGGTCATGAGAAATTAACAGCTGCACCCAGAAGGAGGTGTGGGAGTGCAGTGGTGTTGGGAAGGAAGATAAAGGTGATCAGGATCAATAACTGATGATAAGTTTAGACTGATATGATCAATATTTATTGAGCTACACATACAGAAGTCTGTCTCTCAGTATGGCGTCGGGCCGCTGTGTTCGCTAACCCAACACGCCAGACGTCTCGGTATGGAGCTGTAGAGGTTCCTAATGGAGTCCTGTGATAATCCATCCCATGCAGCTTGAACATCCTCACACAGTTCCTGCAGATGGTGCGGTAGGGGTGGAGGTGGAGGGACACCAGGCCTTCTGGACGTGTGACTAAACACCGTTCATCTTGGTGCTGACCACGGTGCCTCCACACACGGATTCGTTGGGCGTCTCCACCAAGACTAAAGCGGGACTCGTCACTGAAGATGACCCGCTGCCATTCTGAGTCACTCCATGACAGTCTGGTACGACACCACTGCAGTGTTTGGTGATGGTGACGTGGTGTTAAGGACAGTCGTGGTAACGGTCTGTGTGCATGTAGTCCTGCGTGGTGCAGCCGTCTGCCGATGGTGCTGCACTAACAGGAGGACTCATGGGGGACACCACTGCTCGCTGGAGGTCTCCAATCGGGGCTGTTGGGGTATGCAGGGCCACAACTACGGTCTAGGAACGCATACAGCTTGTTCTTCCGTTATTCCAACAGTAATTCCTGAGACCTCTTTAGATAGCAGGCCGGGAACAGCAGTGGGAGACTAGCGCTTGGCTTTTCTGCGCTAGGATGGAGACATTAGCCCACAGCTTAATTCTATAATCACCAAAACCCTGTGGAAGACACTTTTAGAAATCCAGTCCACTCATTAGATATTCATCAGAAGCAGAAATGTCCTTCAGCGGAACTGTCATCCCTACAAATCCCTGGCACTGGCACGGCTATACGGAATCACCACAGACACCAGTGGAGCGCATCTGTTCCAGCAACCACACCCGCAGTTGAGGGTGGGGCTGTGATTGAAGGTCACATTTTCTGATGATCAAAGGTGCAGCATTCTAGCCAACCTGGACCCACCAGGAGGTCACGGTTCCAGAGTCCTCCGATTTCTTTTCCATGGCTTATGCGGTTGCGGGTAAACAGGAGGTGGTCTGGCTCCACAGAGCACTGACGTGCAGTAGAAAGGTCGGCAAGGTCATTCCCATGTTTGCTGGAAGCTGTGCTGAGCTGCCACCAGAGCTTTTCTAGAGCCAGTCTGGAGCTAAGGGTAAGGGCGATGTCAGGAGGGTCCCTCAGCATGAAGACTGCTCAGCTGCTACCAATGCCTGTTGAGGCCACGAGGGCATCCACGAGGGCCAGGATTCCAACGCTGGAACGAGCTGGACGGAGGCTTGGCGACTTGGATGCAGTGATCAAAGGCCTCTCCAACAGCGTCTCCCAACTGCTGAACGGGACACCAAGGGTGCATGAGCCATAGCCAAATCCAAATGAGCCGCAAGTCGTCCCGGATTTCTTGTGAAGTCGTTGAAAGCTGACGGGATCTGGCCGCGTCCACATCGGAAAACATGTCCAGGCTCCAAGACCGGCCATGGAGGGGAGTCCAGGTCCTAGTGCCAGGTTATTAACGGGGGGGCGGTGGGTTAGCGGACACTGTTTCCTGCTGGTGTTAGCATCCAAGCTAGCAACAGCAGGAGTGAGATATTGCTTCATCTGGAAGTCCTGCCGGAAGGAGGAGGGAGCTTCTCAGGAGCTGCTTGTCCTAGCCGTTAGCTACTTGAGCCTAACGCTGGTTGTTCCATCTGGAGAGGTCATGGGAAAGAGCCTACCTCTCATTAAAAGGCTTATCTATTCAACTTCTTTGAAGTTGACCGTGTAGGTGAGCAAAAGTTGCCACAGGTGTCACTAAGAGCATGTGCTCTGGTGATGTCGAATAACGATAAAGGATAACGGTTCCAGGTAAACGGAATAACAGGAGACTAGGAGGTTCCCAGAGAAGGGGAAGGGGCAGAGAACGAGGTGTGGTGAACCTACCTGAGAGTTTTTCTGTACATGTCCTCCTCCGTGATGCCGCAGTAGGTCAGAGTCTCATTCCAGACGGGGTTCAGGGTGTTCTTCACAATCTTGGTCTTCAGCTTATTGGCCTGGGTGGATACAGATGGGCATATCATTTATCAGGGCTCATGTTCACGTGTTCTCCTGGCTAGCACTTCGATAGACTCCTAACTCCGTATATAGAGGTAATAGAGGTATGATATAATAGAAATATAGGTTTATATATACAACATATTCCCAGAAGTGTTCGCTCGTCTGTCTTCACACACGTAGGGTTTAATATGACGCGCCACACCCTTTACAGCTGTAACAGCTTCAACTCTTCTAGGAAGGCTTTCCACAAGGGTTGGGAATGTGCTTATGGGAATTTCTGACCATTCTTCCAGAAGTGCATTTGTGAGGTCGGGTTGAGGTCGGGTTGAGGAACAGGCCAGTCCAGTTCCTCCACACCAGGTAAATGTAGCGGTTAGGGAGTAGGGTAAATGTAGGGAGAGCAGATATGATGGAAGTTAGTGATGGAGAGAAGTGGAACAGCTGTTTAAACTTTCAATTAAAACGTATACTGAACACAACTACACTTAACTGATCAAATCTAAAAGAGAGAGAAGAGGGGGAGAGAGAGAGAGAGAGAGAGAAAGGGGGAGAGAGGTGGGAGATATATATATATATATATATATATATATATATATATATATATATATATATATATATATATATATAGAGAGAGAGAGAGAGAGAGAGAGAGAGAGGAGGGAGAGGGAGAGAGATAGAGAGAGAGAGAGAGAGAGAGAGAGAGAGAGAGAGAGAGAGAGAGAGAAAGAGAGAGAGGAGGGAGAGAGGAGGGAGAGAGAAAGGGAGAGAGAGAGAGAGAGAGAGAGGAGGGCGAGAGGGAGAGGGGGAGAGAGGAGAGGGAGAGAGAGGAGAGGGAGAGAGAAAGAGAGAGAGAGAGAGGAGGGAGAGAGAGAGGAGAGGGAGAGAGGGAGAGAGGCGAGGGAGAGGAGAGGGAGAGGAGGGGGAGAGAGAGAGGGAGAGAGGGAGAGAGGGAGAGAGAGGAGAGGGAGAGGAGAGTGCTGCTGCTACAGTAACGTTGTTTGGTCTGTGTCTGCTGTAAGTGGACAGATGTGTAGTGCTGGAGTCGTATGAGCTCTATGCTCAATCCACACTGCTCAGATACAGTTTTACTGTGTACCAGTTCACCATTACACCGTGCCCCCTGTGGTCCCAGCTACGGTACGAACAGTAACAGACCCTGTACAGCTACCTACAATCATCTATACAGTCATCTGTACATCCACCTACAATCATCTATACAGTCATCTGTACATCCACCTGCAGTCAACTATACAGTCATCTGTACATCCACCTACAGTCATCTATACAGTCATCTGTACATACACCTACAGTCATCTATACAATCAGCTACAGTCATCTATACAGTCATCTATATAATCAGCTACAGTCATCTATACAGTCATCTATACAGTCAGCTACAGCCATGTATACAATCACCTACAGCCATCTATACAGTCATCTATACAATCAGCTACAGTCATCTATACAATCAGCTACAGTCATCTATACAGTCATCTATACAATCAGCTACAGTCATCTATACAGTCATCTATACAGTCATCTATACAATCACCTACAGTCATCTATACAGTCATCTATACAGTCATCTATACAATCAGCTACAGTCATCTATACAGTCATCTATACAATCACCTACAGTCATCTATACAGTCATCTATACAGTCATCTATACAATCAGCTACAGTCATCTATACAGTCATCTATACAATCACCTACAGTCATCTATACAGTCATCTATACAATCAGCTACAGTCATCTATACAGTCATCTATACAATCACCTACAGTCATCTATACAGTCATCTATACAATCACCTACAGTCATCTATACAGTCATCTATACAGTCATCTATACAATCAGCTACAGTCATCTATACAGTCATCTATACAATCAGCTACAGTCATCTATACAGTCATCTATACAATCATCTATACAATCAGCTACAGTCATCTATACAATCAGCTACAGTCATCTATACAGTCATCTATATAATCAGCTACAGTCATCTATACAGTCATCTATACAGTCAGCTACAGCCATGTATACAATCACCTACAGCCATCTATACAGTCATCTATACAATCAGCTACAGTCATCTATACAGTCATCTATACAGTCATCTATACAATCACCTACAGTCATCTATACAGTCATCTATATAATCAGCTACAGTCATCTATACAGTCATCTATATAATCAGCTACAGTCATCTATACAGTCATCTATACAGTCATCTATACAATCAGCTACAGTCATCTATACAGTCATCTATACAGTCATCTATACAATCAGCTACAGTCATCTATACAGTCACCTACAGTCATCTATACAGTCATCTATATAATCAGCTACAGTCATCTATACAGTCATCTATACAGTCAGCTACAGCCATGTATACAATCACCTACAGCCATCTATACAGTCATCTATACAATCAGCTACAGTCATCTATACAGTTCCTTACAGTCATCTATAAGGTCGTCTGTACAGTCACCTACAGTCATCTATACAATCACTTACAGTCATCTATACAGTCACGTACCGATGTCTGTACAGTCACCCACCGTCTGTGATATGGAACACAGGCCGGAGCCGGAGCACTGACCTCCTTCTAACCCGTTTATTATTATCGGCTCTAACAGCGCTCTGACAGACATGCCAAACCCGATAAGTGTGACTGGTGGCCCCCGTGCTAGAAGCAGCTCACAGCAACACAGCGCCAGGGCCACTAAATTGGGCTGCGCTCGTATGTGGGATGCGAGTGTATTTCTGCATGATGTTAATGAGACAAACTCCCAGAGATGTGTCAGTCAAAGCCCAGAGTGCAGATCTCCACCTACGTGCACCTTTATTGATTTAGCCTGGAGGACGGTGTACGGGATGTGGTGATGCTCCACCAGAGTGCGGGTTCACAAGCTCAAAATAAGCCTTGTGGGTGGGTGGTGCCCCCCATCTGGCTGGCCAGGTGGAATGAAAACCTTCATTAGTCATCCTGAACCTAGACTCGCGGACCAACAGGCAACGAACCCGGCATTCAGCCCTAAGGGAGGAGGGTTAGGACCACCTGGACTGACTGGGCGATTGTTGACGACCTTCCAGATTTTATTCCAGTATGAATCTGCAATCGTGGCTTTAATGCTACTGAGAAGGCACCTCCCCCTACATACTAACAGTAGATAGAACCAGAAGTGGATAATCCCCCGTTAGATCTGGTCCCCCCTCAGCGTTCGGCACATGGCTACAGCTCTGTGCTTATGTGGTTCAGTCTAGTGCGCATGTCCAGTACCACCAAGCCCCCAGCTGCTCACACTCAGCCCCTTGCCTATAGCCACTTTCCAGGGGAACCACTGGCAAGATGCCATCATGGTTTTACTCCATAAGATGAGGGTGAAGAAAAGACAGCGCAGCTCCTGGAGGGGGAACCATGCATGCGTTAACCATTAGAGCAGAAACATCTCTCTCTCTCTCTCTCTCTCTCTCTCTCTCTCTCTCTCTCTCTCTCTCCCCACCCCCGCTCTCTATCCCGAGGTGGCTGTGTGACTCGTGAAAGTAACAGTATCAGACTGTCATGGTCATTAGGTTGGTGGGTGAGGATGGAGTAGGAATTAGAGCAGACCTTGCAGGCTCCAGGGAGCAGGTGTAGCTTCACGTAAGGGTCAGCCAAACCGTTGAAGTCCATGGGCTTCAGACCCTGTGAGAGAGAGAGAGAGAGAGAGAAACAGAGAGAGAGAGAGAGAAAGAGAGAGAGAGAGAAACACAGAGAGAGAGACAGAGAGAGAGAGAGAGAGAGAGAGAGAGAGAGAGAGAAACAGAGAGAGAGAGAGAGAGAGAGAGAGAGAGAGGGAGGGAGAGAGAGAGAGAGAAACAGAGAGAGAGAGAAACAGAGAGAGAGAGAGAGAAACAGAGAGAGAGAGGGAGAGAGAGAGAGAGAGAGGGGGGGAGAGAGAGAGAGAGAGAAGCAGAGAGAGAGAAACAGAGAGAGAAAGAGAGAGAGAGAGAGAGAGAGAGAAGAAAATATATATCAACTATATATGACAATTTTACTAGCCAAATGTAAAAAAAAAAAAAAAAACATAAACTGCCAAAAAATTATACCTTTAAATTTATTTTAAAAATGTATTTAAGATTAACTAACTTAAAACATCTAATGTATTTTACTTTTAAGATGAATTAAACTTTTTCTAACGAACGAACAAATGAATGTTCAAACGAAAAAATGAATGAATGAATGAATGAATGAATGGATGGATGAAAAAATGAATGAACAAACGAATGAACGAATGAATGAATTAACAAACGAATAAATGAATGAATGAATGAATGAACGAACGAACGAATGAACAAATGAATGAATGAACGAATGGATGAATAAACAAACAAACAAATGAATTAATGAATGAATAAACAATTGAATGAATTAATGTATGAACGAACAAATAAATGAATAAATAAATGGATGAATAAATGGATGAATAAATGAGTAACTGGATAAATGAACAAATGAATGAATGAATGAATAAATGGATGAATGAACGAACGAATAAATGAACAAACGAACGAACGAACAAATGAACGAATGAATGAATGAATAAATGAACGAATGAATGAATGAACGAACGAATGAACAAATGGATGAATTACCGAACGAACAAACGAATGAATGAATGAATGAATGAATGAATGAATGAATGAATGAATGAATGAATGAATGAACAAATGGATGAATTACCGAACGAACAAACGAATGAATGAATGAATGAATGAATGAATGAATGAATGAATAAATAACCCCATAATTCTGTAGGTGTTATTTCTTGGCCTTGCCAGCTTCACTATTAAACTGTAACGTCTGAGTCGAGCATTCTGACTGGTGAATTCCAGACGACTGGTTCTGCAGCCAAAGCACCTGAGTAGGCCCGTCTCTGGGGCCGGGAATCAATCAGCCATCTGCAAAGGTGAATGATTGGAAAACAGCGGTGCCGGAGTCTCGTGGAGGGGGCTACTTCCCGTGGACTCCCGCTCATTAAGTCGGTTGCGTTTGATCGCTGACAGTGGACGAGGCAGCAGAGAGTATTATTTAACTTCTGCGTGTCCCGTACGAGACTGCGATCAGTACACAGTGGCAAAACAACATAACGATCAGGGAGCTAATCGCGTCCCCAGGTACTGTACGTGTCCTCCGTACTGTAGTTTAATGAAGGCGGACCGTCTCGTTTATATTCCTACCCCGTCCTGGTGAAACAAGGTGGCGCTCTGACAGGACTCCAGACCCCAGGCTGTCAGTCTGATATTAAAGTGGTGAAACTCGTTTGTTTTGTCATCATGTGTTTATCTTTACCCCCTCATATAATCTAAACCTGCTGCACTTCCTGTACCAACAACACTGCACAGACTGACTATATATACCTCCAGATGGGCTACAGACCCCTGACTGACTATAACCTCCAGATGGGCTACAGATACCTGGACTTGACTATACCTCCAGATGGCTCTACAGAACCGACTGACAATACTATCCAGATGGGTCCTACAGACCCAGACTGCTATATACCTCCTTATGAACTACAAGGACCCAGCCTGCGAATACCTTCCAGTGGACTACAGACCCAGACTGACAATACCTCCAGATGGACTGGACTACAGATGGAAGACCCTGACTCTGACTATACCTCCAGATGGACTACAGACCCAGACTGACAATACCTCCAGATGGGCTACAGACCCAGGGACTGGACTATACCCTCCTTATGAACTACAGACCCCAGTCTGCCCCGACACTATACTCCAGATGGGGATATACCTACAGACCCAGACCTGACAAAAACCTCCAGATGGGACTACAGAGCCAGGCTGACTATACCTTCAAGATGGGACTACAGACCCTGACTGGACTATACCTCCAGATGGACTACAGGCCTCTGACTGGACTATACCGTTTCCAGATGGACTATACAGAAGCCAGACCTGACTTATGTACCTCCCGATGAGTACTAACAGACCCGGGACTGAACTATACCCTCCAGATGGACTACAGACCCTGGACTGACTATACCTCCAGATGGACTACAGAGCCAGACTGACTATACCTCCAGATGGACTACAGACCCTGACTGAGACTATAACCTCCAGAATGTACTACAGGCACCCTGACTGACAATACCTCCAGATGGGCTAACAGGACCCAGACTGCAACTATTACCTATCCTTATGAACTAACAGACCCAGACTGACAATACCTCCAGATGGACTTACAAGACCCAGACTGGACAATACCTCCCAGATGGACTACAGGACCCTGGATGACTATATATACCTCCAGATGGACTACAGACCCTGACTGACTATACCTCCCAGATGGACTACAGACCCGCGACTGACTATTTAACCTCCAGATGGGCTACAGGACCCAGACCTGACAATACCTTCCAGATGTGGCTACAGGGGACCCAGACGGCCTAATACCTCCCAATGAACTACAGACACATGACCTGACAATATGCCTATAGATGGGCTACAGACCCTGACTGACTATCACCTCCAGATGGACTACAGACCCAGACTGACATATATCTCCTTTATGAACTACAGACCCAGGACTTGACCTATACATCCAGATGGACCTACAGACCCAGACTGGACTATTACCTTCAGATGGTACTACAGAACCACGAGAGGACTAAAAACCACAGGACTGAACTCCAGAACCAGATGGAGAAAAAAAACCCAGAGTGACTATTAGAACCAGAGAGGACTGTTGAAAAAAAGACAGAATGGACACCAGAATCAGACACAGCCATGTTGTTCTATAGAACCCAGAGAGACTGGACATCCAAGTAAACTATAGACATATTACTGGAATATAGATTTCAGACTGACAATAGACAACCAGACAATAGGAACCCACATAGATCCCCAGAAAAGATTCCTAAATACAGATTAACTAAAGACCCAAAGTAAGGACTATACATTCATGTGGACTGAACCCATAGGCTGAGTGCACGTCCAGGTATACTGCTAAGGGACGACGGTGGACTATAATATTTGATTATACATCCAGGAAGACCTGGAGCGTGTACTGATCCAGATGTCCTGTACAGAAGTACAGAAGTACAGAACCATGCTTCACCTTAAAATAACCCCAAACCCAGAAGAAATCTGGAATTAATGGTTGACAGTGCCTGGCTGTGAAACACAAATAGGTCCCTTCAGCATCTGACAGCGGCTAGCAGAACAGGCGGAAAAAAACCCCAGGAGAGGTGGGATTACCTTTGCTTCTGGAGAACGTGTGCTGCAATGTATGAGAACTTGTGGCTGACTCATACAGCGAGGCTCGGAAACTCCAGCGTGCCTAAAGGAGGCTGGAACAGAAAAATCAGAGCAGTAGAGGTGAAGCTAGAACAGGAACCCAGAGTGCTTTTGCATCATGGAACAACAATGGACAATGTTGTAACATTGTGTCAGTGTGGTATCAGTCATCGTGCTAATCAAACAGTCAATGTGTAAACAGTCAGTGGCTAGATCAAACCAGTCACATTGTAAACAGTCAGCGTGCTATCAACAGTCAAAATGTGTAACAGTCAGCGTGCTATCAAAGAGGTCAATGTGTAACAGTCAGTTGCTAGGCAACGAGTCACTGTGTTAAACGTAGTTAGAGTGCTAATCACACGTCAATGTTAGTAACAAGTCAGCGTGCTATCAAGAGGTCAATGTGTACCAGTCAGTGCTATCAAGAGTCACTGTGTAACAGGTCAGTGCTATCAACCGTCAATGTGTAAACAGTCCAGTGTCTATCAACAGTCAATCGTTGTAAACAAGTCAGACGGCCCGTGCTATCAAGAGTCAATGTGTAACAGTCATCGTGCTATCAAATAGTCACTGTGTAACAGTCAGCGTGCTATCCAAGAGTCAAATGTGGAACAGTCAGTGCTATCAAGAGTCACTGGGGGTGGGGGGATGTAACAGTCAGTGCTTATCAAACAAAGTCAATGTGTAACAGCTCATGCTGTCAACGTCAAATGTGTAACAGTCAGCGTGCTATCAAGAGTCAATGTGTAACAGTCAGTTGCTATCAAGAAGTCCCTGTGTAACAGTCACGTGCTATCAGCAGTCAATGTGTAACAGTCCCAGTGGCTATCAACATCAATGTGTACAGTCAGCTTGCTATCAAGAGTCAATGTGTAACAGTCAGTGCCTATCAAGAGTCAATGTGTAGGCAGTCATCGTGCTATCAACAGTCAATGTGTAACACACAGTCAGGCGTGCTATCAGAGAGTCAATGTGGTAAGCAGTCAGGGCCTATCAGAGTCAATGTTTATGTAAACAGTCAGCGTGGATGCTATTTTTTTTTGTTTCAAACAGTCAATGGAGTAACAGTCAGTTGCTATCAACAGTAAATGTGTAACAGTCAGTGCTATCAAGAGTCAATGTGTAACAGTCAGTGCCATCAACAGTCAGTGTGTAACAGTCAGCGTGCTATCAAGAGTCGATGTGTAACAGTCAGTGCTATCAACAGTCAATGTGTAACAGTCAGCGTGCTATCAAGAGTCAATGTGTAACAGTCAGTGCTATCAAGAGTCAATGTGTAACAGTCAGTGCCATCAACAGTCAGTGTGTAACAGTCAGCGTGCTATCAAGAGTCACTGTGTAACAGTCAGCGTGCTATCAACAGTCAATGTGTAACAATCAGCGTGCTATCAACAGTCAATGTGTAACAGTCAGTGCAATCAACAGTCAATGTGTAACAGTCAGTGCCATTAACAGTCAATGTGTTGTAAACAGTCAGGCATGATATGAACAGTCAAGGTGTAACAGTCTAGTGCTCACACAGTCAAGTGTGTAACAGTCAGAGTGCCAATGCAACAGTCAATGTTGTAACAGTCAGTGCTATCCAAGTCACATGTATGTTAAACAGTTGTGTAACAGTTCAGTGCCATTAAACAGTCAATGTCGTAACAGGACAGCATGCTTATCAAAAGCAATGTGTACAAGTCAGTGCTATCAAACAGTCTCGAAATGTGTAACCACGTCACGTGCAATTAAACAGTCAATGTGTAACAGTCAGGTGCTATCAACAAGTCAATGTGGTGAACAAGTCAAGTGCTATCAACAGTCAATGTGTAACTATTCCAGGTTGCTATCTCAACAGTCACTGAGTAAACAGTCAGTGCTCATTCAGCAGTCACGTTAACAGTCAAGCGTGTATTCAACAGTCAGGTGTGTATTCAGTCATCATTGCAATCAACAGTCAAGTGTGGTAAACAGTCAAGCGTGCTATCAACAGTCACGTGTAACAGTCAGTGCTATCAGGCAGGACTGCAGGGACTGATCCCTGATCTGACTGATCTGTAGGTTTTAAAACCGCATCTCTGCCTCGCTGTCCCCCCGGTTATGTGCCCTGAGCCTCACCCCGCAGTCCTCCAGCTTAAAACAAACCAGTCACTTTCTGAGAGGGTGCTGTGAGACCATGCCATGGAGGGAGTATGGTGGAAGGAGCACCAGAACTCTACATACAACACTCACTGTTGTCATCGCCTGTCTCAGCTGTCGATGTTCCACGGATGTGTCCATGCTACTCATGACGGAACAGCGTCCCCCAACCTCCTGTTTGCCCTTGGCGGGACAGGGGGGACAAGTAGTCCCCCTCCGCCAGGGAAGGCAAGAAACAGGAACCAGAAAGCCCCTCCTCTAGCCGGAGGACGTGCTGGCGGGTGCTGGGGGGAAACCCCAGCTGCCCGGCTGGGCGAGCAGCGGAAATCCCGAAAGAGAGCAGGATGTTGGGTGAGAGCTGGAGAACCGAGACCGGGGAAAGTAGGCAGAGATTTGCAGCCTGCTGATTTGGCCGATAATATGGGGGGCCTGGGCTAGACGAGTTGATGGCCATGTGTCCTGGTATGGAGATGGTCATTCCGCGCCTTCACGTCCTCGTGCACCGTTCATCAGCTGGAGGAAACACAGGAGAGGGTGTGGTAATGTTTTTAGCTCTTTAGGGAAAAAGCTTGATGGACACCCAACGTAACTGTCCAAGTCCACAGTGGACTACATATGACCTGTCAAATGGAGTCCCGGACACACCTTTACATACAAACTGCTTAAGTTTGTTTGCTTAAGGGTCATCATTAAGACACAGCGCACACCCAGAAGGAGGTGGGGGGGAGTGCGCGGGTACCCCCACCCTGTGTTGGGACAGGGAGGAGTTATAAATAAATGTTAATTTAGACTGATTATGATTCAATATTTTATTGAGCTTACACATACAGAAGTCTGTCTCTCAGTATATGCGTCGAGCCTGCCGTGTTCGCTAAACCCAACACGCCAGACGTCTCGTATGGAGCTGTGGAGGGTCTGATGGAGTCCTGTGATTTAATCTGGTCCCATGCAGATTGAAACATCCTCACACAGGTTTTTTTACCTGCAGATGGTGCGGTAGGGGTGGATGGTGGTGGAGGGGACCCACCAGGCCTTCTGGACGTTTCTGTGACAACAAACAGTTGATCTTGTGGTGTCTTGCTGACCACGGTCCTCCACCACACGGATTCGTTTTGGGCGTTCTCCACCCAGACTAAAGCGGGGGGGGGACTCGTCATGAAGATGACCCGCGCCATTCTGAGTCACTCCATGGGACAGTCAGGTTCTGGTACGACACCACTGCAGTCTTGGTGGCGGGTGAGTTTGGCTGCTTCGTTTGGTTTTAAGGACAGTGTGTTGAACGGTTTGTTCTGGTGCATGTCTTTCCTGCGTGGTTGCAGCCCGTCTGGCCATGGTGCTGCACTAACAGGAGGACTCATGGAGGAACAACCACTGCATG